>BQNB010057819.1:4369-21890 GCA_026074375.1 Tanacetum coccineum
GTATGATCAGGATTATATCAAGTATAACTTCATGATAAAGGTCGACATTATTTATATATACCGATAATGTTGAAAAGTTAAACTGGAAATTTGAATGTCAGTGAAAAACTTGAGAAGCTGGTTTTTGATGGTTTTTATACTTTCATAACAATTATATTAAACCATAACATCAAAACATAGAATAGCGGAAGCAAATAAAGGATCAAATAACATGCTTGAATAATTAACCGAATTAGGGTTACATACCTTTTGATTCTAGCCCGAACAAGAATCAAATTGCTTAGCGATTATCTCCAGGAACCCTAATTTGGGTTTATACGAAAACAATCCCACACAGTTTGTCAAATTGGATGAGCCTTTCTAACCATTTAGTACGAAAATTACCAATCAACTATTTAATCTTCAAAACAATTCTTAATTTTTTTTATATTGATTTAGTCCATATTATTTTCTTTGAAAAATTACCCTTTTTGTTTACAACAATTCGCCATAATTAAATAAACAAAAACAAGTAATTAAAAATAATTGACTAAACAATAAACACATAATAACAATTTATATGCATTAAAGTAAATCATGTAGCCACATGTAATCATTTTATACGATGAACCCTAATTTTAAATTCTAGGTTTTACTTATCATATATCCAATCAAGAATCAATATATAAGTCTTCCCGAATTTTAGATTTATCGTACTAAAATTAAGTGGTCAAAAATATACACGTAACAAATTACTTCATATATTCTCATGATCCATGATAAACATGCATGTTTGTCATGGATCCACACAATACACATAACAATTATCCCGTAAGGATCGTAACCCACATACATGTCATAACAATTTAATCATGTATATTAAACCTCTTTAATCAAAACATGTACTTTAGGGTTTCATATATAAAAAATTTCGAATTTTTTTTTATAAAACCCTAAATCATGTATTTTAACATCAATACAATATTAGTTATTGATTTTAGGTTTCGGTAATTATCAACATGTTAAAATGGCTCGTGATGCCACTGATGGTTTTATACTTTCATAACAATTATATTAAACCATAACATCAAAGCATAGAATAGCGGAAGCAAATAAAGGATCAAATAACATGTTTGAATAATTAACCGAATTAGGGTTACATACCTTTTGATTCTAGCCCGAACAAGAATCAAATTGCTTAGGGATTATCTCCAAGAACCCTAATTAGGGTTTATACGAAAACAATCCAAGAACAATCTAAAGGAAGATTGTATCACGATCTTGTACACACGCTATGTATCGAGTTAACCAATCACTAGCTTGATAACACGTAGCGTTTAAACGAACGATTCGATCCGATCAACCCAAGGTTATGGGGTCGAATGTAGGACAAAGGAGTGATAGAGTTTAGGGATTATTGTGTGTCTTTCACCTCTCCATATGGGTGTTTATATAGGCACCCTAACCCTAATACTTGGTGAAACAAGTAACATCAATTCATTAATTATGCAACATCAATTATGTAACATCAATTCATTAATTATGTAACATCAATTGTGTAATTATGTACTTGTCCTTGCCCTTATGGTCGTTAGTCTTTTCCGTTAAATACTTAACGACCGTTAAACGTTTACGTGTAAAATTAACAAATATATTATTTATTAATTGTTAACTCGTAGTGAGTGCAATCCCGTGATCTTGAGTTCGATCCTAACACACATCTATTAATTTATCATCCATAAACTAACAACAACAAGTTTATCATCATAAACTAAATTTACACTTCTACTTGCGTTTGTTTCAGTATCCTTATATACTTCTACTTATGTTTTACTTAGGTAGTTATAATTTATAAGTTTGTTAAGTCCTAATGCTGGTTGTATACACTGGAAGATTTAAATAATTGAACATGTAACTTTTCACAATCCAGTTAATTCGAATTTATTGTAGTCTGTTAGCAGAACGTCTAGATAAAGCGTCTGCTAATGTTGGATTTTTTTATTAAAATCTCTCAATTCATGGCTCAGATATGGTGGAAGCAATGAATTCCGTTGCGAAATTGGGTGTGGAACTGACTGCAGAGGAGAGAAACTTGTTGTCTGTTGGATATAAGAATGTGCTTGGTGCAAAAAGAGCATCATGGAGGATACTGTCAGTTATCAAGTCTAAAGAAGAGGCCAATGGTGAAATGCAACATGTTGCTTTAGCGAAAGAATCTCTGAAAAGGGTGGAAGATGAACTTACTTCGAAATGCAATGAGATACTCTTAACAATTGATGACTACTTGCTCCCATCATCGAAAACTGGAGAAGCTGCTGTCTTTTATCATAAGATGTGAGTGTCGTATACTCTAAAATATTTTGATTACCATAACATCTGTGATAACACCCTTTTTGTACATATGTTTAACAGGAAGGGTGATTACTATCGCTACTTGGCTGAAATCAAATCAGATGCAGAAAGGGAAGAGGCTACATCTCAGTCACTAAAAGCTTATGAGGTTATTTTAATTTTAGAGTTTTTTTTAGATATTTTGTGATTTTCAATCATGTTATTTATTTGGCTTATTTATCACATTTCAGGCTGCAACTGCTATTGCTGAAACAGATCTTCCACCTACTAATCCAATCAGACTTGGCGTGGCTTTGAACTTCTCGGTCTTTTACTATGAGATAATCGCCAATACTGAAAGGTATGTCAATGTGTCATTCCTACTGTTAATATTTAAGTTCTGGTGTAAATTTGCAGTCAATATTAACTATCTACAGCAAAAAAGTCTGGCGCCTTTCATGACTCCAGGTTCATTGGCGAATGTGATTGCAGCAGAAGTTGTCACAATACATATTAATAGTTTTTTATTTATTGAAGCATCACTCCCCCCCACCCCATTATCACCAACAAACTTCTAATCCAACGTCTTCCAGTTGCAGCTTCTGACGAAGCATGTACTCAGATTGCGTTGTCATGCATTGCAATGGTAGTCTGCTTTTGCTCTTCCAGTCTACTGCTCCACTTGTGAACGACAACGACATAACCCGTTTGAGACTTTCTATCATCTTTATCGCATTGCCAGGACGCATCAACAGAAACCTGTAACCTCACGTTCTGTATCTGATTTCCTCACGTACACTAAAACATTATCTTCGTATTCCTCCATATACTTATAGAAATAGTTAACAGCAAACCCAGTGGAGCTTTTTCTTGATTCTGTTGTTATCGACTGACAAGTTTGAGCAAACGCCATCATCTGGCCTTGCACCCTGACAACAGTACATGATAGATCCAAATCAGCCGAAGCATAAGTACCTTTTTCAATGTAAAGCTTTTTCCTCATGTCTGATAGAAGCGCACATTTTCATTACTCAAATCATGTTTGGACATTCCACGTACAAAAACCTTTCTTTTAAGAGTTTTGCATACTGAACTTTAATATCTTACGATGTAACACTTTGATTAAGTCCAAACAACCGCAGAGATCGATCACTATAATCTTAATATCCCATAAGTAATGCAGCTTACTCCTAAATCCCTTCTATAGAAAAACACTTTCAAATAATCCTTAACTTCCTTAAGTCTTGGAATGTTGTTTCCCATGATTAAAATGTCATCAACATATAGGATCAAGAATACTACATTACTCACCACTAGGCTTTGCGATTAAGTATCACATGCACATCAGAAATTGAGTACATCCAAACCATTTTATTTCCTCCTCCAAATCGTTTATTTCCATTGACGTGATTCTTTGCATCAAACATAAATAGATCTTTGAAGGATGCATAACACGGTTTGGATACTTTGGATTTACATACCCTTCAGGTTGCTCCATATAAGATTTCTTATGTCTTTCATCTAAGCGACCATTTGTCCAGAAGGCATTTTTAACATCATTTGCCAAATCTCCATAATCATAGTAACCTGCTATAGCTATAAGAATCCTAATAGACTCTAATGTTCTGCTACAGGAGAAAATCGTCTCCGTCGTATTCAACCCCATAGGTTTGAGATGCAGCCTTTTAGCATACCAAACGAGCTTTAACGTGTGTACTTACCATCCCATGGTCCAGTACTTCTTCTTGAAGATCCACTTACTACCTTACAATTTTACATTAGAGGGGGTCTACTTCCAGTTCCGAGACTCATTATCTTCATGGAGTTCATGTATCCTCATCCATTGCACCTTGCCATATTACCTTATCAAGGTCAAGCTATGGCAGTTTTATAATTATACAGGTCCTCTAAGAATCCCCAACTACATCATGCTTTAAACCACCATGTATATAGACACAAAGGTTTGGGTCACGTTTAAGTCCTTTCACAGACCTACGGAACAGGAATTAATTCCGCAGAGGGACCCAGACTTCATTCAAGGTTCTACTGAAATTCGCTAGTGTTTCAGAAGGTAATGTATCCATATGATCATCTTCTAGATCATAATCTCTCCCACTGAATCTTGAAGATATTAGATCTCTTTCAAGAAATAACCATACCTAGCAACAATTACTTTGTTTTCAGGTGGAAAATAAAAGTAGTAACCCATAGTTTCCTTAGGGTATCCTACAAAGATACACTTAACAGATCTCTGTTGGAGTTTATCAGCTGAGTCACGTTTCACATACGCCTCGCAACCCCAGACCTTTAAATAAGACAAATTCGGCGCTTTGCCATGCCATATATCATATGGTGTCTTATCAACCTTCTTAGTGGGTACCATATTAAGAATACGAACAGCAGATTCTAAGGCATAATCCCAAAAGGATAACGGTAGAGTAGTAAGATTAAACATAGATCGCACCATATCCAATAATGTACGATTTCTCCTTTCAGATACACCATTTTGTTGTGGAGTATATGGAGAAGTAAGATTCTGAACTATACCATATCTCACTTAGATAATCTTTAAATCTCTTTGGCTAAATATTCAACCACCTCTATCGGGATCGAAAGAGCTTTATCTTCCTTTCCCTAGTTCATTCTAACTTCTGCTTTGAAAACCTTAAATGTTTCAAATACCTCATGTTTATGTTTAAGTAAATAAACATAACCATAACGACTGAAATCATCCGTAAAGGTTAAGAAGTAGCTAGCACCTTTCCTTGACACATGTCTAAGTGGTCCGCATACATCCGTATGTATTAAACCAAGTAGATCTGTAGCCCTTTCAATATTTTTATTAAAAGGTTTCTTTGTCATCTTCCCAGATAAACAAATTCCGCAATATACAAAGAATCCATCATCGATATTTTCCAAAAGAACTTCACGATGAAGCTTTTTGCTATGCGAGTCTCCAATATGGGCAAAGTCTACAGTGTCCAAAGATAAGAAGAATCCAAGGTCTAAACTTTCCTCTTTTATTGATGCTAAAAATAGAATTATATTAATCTTGGACATTGTTTATTTATGACAATTTCGAATACACCATCACGGGATATAGCACTAAAATAGAATATACCATTTAAACGAAAAAGAAATTACATTAACTAGCAATAGTAAGATGAAAAACCAGATCCAACAAACATGAAAGGGAAACAACATACCTCTAAACAATCGAAGGTGCATATAACAATTGTTTAATTTCAGTACTAAACCCGAAGGTAAAACTAAATCAAACATTCATATGGCTTCAACAGCTGCTTGTGTTTCATTGCCCACTTGCAGATATTGATCCCCATAAGATAGTTTCCTTTCTTCTTTAAAAATCCCAGCAAGCGTATTACAAACACGAATACCGCATCCCGACATATAACCCGTAATTTATTTGTAATGTTAGATAATAACTTCATTGCAAATAAGTTTACCTGAAACTGGCACAACCGGCTCAGACTTCTGTCTTATTTGCAAGACGCCAACTCTCGATATAAAGAAAGGGCATTCCTCTTCCAATGCCCAGACAACGTGGCAGTGGTGGACAAAGCGTGATCCTTATTAGAATTTCTTTCTCTTCAATAGGATTAGGCTTTAGGCTTCTGGTTGAAAGGCAACAACTTGCTTTCGAAGTCAATGAGCAGTGCGTGTAGCTCAGTAACTGTCTTCCCCACGCAATGCATATTGAAGTTTCTTACAAAATCACCAAAAACCTTGTTAAGAGGACTGTTGATTAAAGTAACACCATATCATTGTCGTATTGAGTTCCCCAGTGTATTAATTGGTCCATAAGTCCTTCATTTCCAATACATTTTCACTAACTCGGGTTTTCCCAGGGGCCTGTCAGCAATTGTGTAGAGCATCCACCAGAGTCGTAGATTTCTATAGCGGAGGTTTCTCAAACATTTTTCGAAGTTCATCCAGCATGTTTTGGGGTGGATAATTTTCAAACTGCCTTTGAAGAGCAGGTGACATTTTTCCAAGCATAATACAAGCCACATCAGAGTGCTTTTTATATTCTGCTTTGAATGCTGCTTTTTTAGCCTCAGTTGCAGTATCAGCGGGTTGTCCAGGACAAGGCTTATACAAATAAAGGTCAAAAGAATCCGCTACACTCAGACAATTCTTAAGACTAGCCGATACCAGTCATTGAAATTTGGGCCAGTCAGTGTTTCCTTTCGATAGAAAGGTCTTGAACGCAAACTTAAAGTGATTATTTTCAATTAGCCATTTCTAACCGTAAAAGTTCAAAATTATTATTATTTTCGATAAGACCTTTTTCAAGAAATAAAATAACTCAGGTTAATATTCATATAACCATAGAATATCCTTGAAAACTAGAAAGAACCCGACAGTTGACATAAACTCTCACATCAGGTGAGTCTTCTAGTGAGAATGTATTCAACATGGTAACAGTTGTCGAACAAGTAATGACAAACATTTTTTCAATTTCTAGATATTTATGGATTTACATTGCTAAAACAATTGCATGAATAAAACAATGTTCATCCCATCTTAATGCCTTGATTTCTAGATCTCACAAGCAACTCAATTAAGTCTTTCTAACTAAAGAACGAAACTCATCCATGTGAGGTCTCACTCAATCATGATAGTTTTCTTTCCGTTAACGATATATTCCAAGTCTCTCTTGACTTAACGCAATATCAAGTGTCCTTTAATCGATGGCAATTAGACTTAGGTTAAGGGTATTAAATTTTTTTGATAATGTGAATCAAAATTAATGTATGAAGAAGCATGCATACAATCCATAGCATATGTTTAATAAAAAACTTTTTATTAACTTTTAAGGTGAAGATTAAATAAACAAAGTGTGGTTGAGGCATTGGATGAACCAATTAAAGAAGTGCCCACAATTATCGTCCACACCGTACTTTTGCATAAGTCTTTCAACTTAGTGTTTCGGATGTGGAATTGAGGCAAATCAACCTTAAAGTAATTTTGTACCTTTAAACAGTCATAGGTAACTCCAATTTGACGCACAAGCAAGCCGAGAATTCGGTCAGCGTGAAGCTTGACTTCCTTCTTTAGTCGGGTTCGACCAGCGACGCGTTAAACTTCCCACACAGTTTGTCAAATTGGATGAGCCTTTCTAACATTAGTACGAAAATTACCAATCAACTATTTAATCTTCAAAACAATTCTTAATTTTTTTTTATTTTTTTTATTTTTTTATATTGATTTAGTCCATATTATTTTCTTTGAAAAATTACCCTTTTTGTTTACAACAATTCGCCATAATTAAATAAACAAAAACAAGTAATTAAAAATAATTGACTAAACAATAAACACATAATAACAATTTATTATTTGCATTAAAGTAAATCATGTAGCCACATTAAACATTTTATAACATGAACCCTAATTTAAATTCTAGGTTTTACTTACATATAACCAATCAAGAATCAATATATAATCTTCCCGAATATGAGATTTATCCGTACTAAAATTAAGTGGTCAAAATTAGACACGTAACAAATTACTTCATAAATTCTCATAATCCATTATACACCATGCATGTTTGTCAGGATCTCCACACAATACACAAAACGAATTTTATCCCGTAGGAACGTCGAACCCACATACATGTCATAAAACAATTTAATCATGTAATTTAAACTCTTTAATCAAAACATTACTTTAGTGTTCATATATAAAAAAATTTCGATTTTTTTATCAAACCCTAAATACATCTGTATTTTAAAACATCAATACAATATTAGTTATTATTTTAGGTTTCGTAATTATCAATCATGTTTAAAATGCTCTGATACCACTAATGGTTTTTATACTTTCATAACAATTATATTAAACCATACAATCAAAGCATAGAAATAAGCGAAAAGCAAAAAAGGATCAAAAAACAGTTTGAAATAATTACCGAATTAGGGTTACCTACCTTTTTGAGTCTAGCCCGATACAAGAATCAAATTACTTAGGGATTATCTCCAAGAATCCTAATTATGGTTTATAACAAAACAATCCAAGAACAATCATAAAGAAGATTGTATCACGTCTTATTCACACGCTATGTATCGAAAAATTTAACCAATCACTAGCTTGATAACACGTAGCGTTTAAACGAACGATTCGATCCGATCAACCCAAGGTTATGGGGTCTAATGTAGAACAAAAGAGTGATAGAGTTTTGGGATTATTGTGTATCTTTCACCTCTCTATATGGGTGTTTATATAGGCACCCTAACCCTAATACTTGGTGAACAAGTAACATCAATTCATTAATTATGCAACATCAATTATGTAACATCAATTCATTAATTATGTAACATCAATTGTGTAACATCAATTCATTCATTATGTAACATTTAAAGTAACATCAATTAATGTAATTCTGTACTTTTCCTTGTCCTTATGGTCGTTAGTCTTTTTCGTAAATACTTAACGACCGTTAAATGTTTACGTGTAAAATTAACAAATATATTATTTATTAATTGTTAACTCGTAGTGAGTGCAATCCCGTGATCTTGAGTTCATTAATTTATCATCCATAAACTAACAGATACTTGATATGATTAAAATAGTGATTGCTTTTAAATAATATGCGATTAACGTTTCTTGCAATTGTATTGGTACATAGGTTGTTTCCGATGCAAACAAAGCTATTGAAATAGACGCATGGTTGCTTTAATGGCTTTTAATGAAGGTATACGACTACAACTGTGAGAAGTTACCCAAGTTCAGGATGTAAAAATTGATTGGAATTTGTTGGCCAATCATGAGTACAAGATTCGATAAATTACATCAAGCTTATTTTGCAAAATTAGGAGAAGTCAACGTTAACTGGCTAATGATGTTTTCTTGCAATTTCAGAGTGCTAAGCAAGAGCCTTCTCTTATTCTTCTTTTCTTAGGACTTTCTTCGAAGTCTAGCCTAGCATGGACTTCTTTTTGCTTGTCACGGCGAATCTTGTCCATAATGACCGGCAGGATATCCTCGTAATGCTCTTCACAGAAGTCCTGGATATTCACCCTAGGTGTGGCATCCGCCTCTTTCGGCGTCTTTTCTTTGGTTGTAGGTTTCATGACAGTAGTCACAATGGGGGTTGTATTAGCCATTGCGCTCATTTTCCTAAGAGTAATTTCTAGTGTTGGGTCCCACGGATGGCACCAACTTGTTGATACAAAAGTTAGGTCGGGTCTTGCTCGGTCCGAATAGGCAGCTATTCGGGTACGTAGAGCCTTATTCTTGTACCAAGTGAACTTGTTTAGAGAACCATGCACAAGAAAATAAACACCGTTAACCTTATTGTGGGAGCGGATCCCACGATTAGACTCCGGCGTGAGAGTAAGTATATGGTTCTGAGAGAGTAATCGAGTGTGTTTAGGGTTTGTCAGATACCTGTATCGATGATAATTGCGTTCCTTTTATAGGCTGACTAACCCTTAGGGTTTCCATAACTTTCGGCCTAAGATACGGCTGATATCATCGGGATTCGGAATTATCCTAACTGATTCAAATATGTAATGCTTATCTCTTATTTAATTAAGTTATCCTTTCTTGAAGATAACTTGTGAAGATACCGCGGCCGTGAGGCCGCAACCGCGATGCTTGGGTCGGAGGCCCATTAGCCGCTACCAAGCCCATAATAGTATAAGTAGGCCGGGCCGGTCCATACTATACGTCATCAGATTACAAACAAACACTTGTTAACCATCACATCAAAATAAAACTCAGCCCAAAGTGGGCAACCAAACGGGCCCTAAATGAAATCGTGATTCACATTTAGCTTTAATTATTCAAAAATAATACCACTAGCATGCAAGTTTGCAACACATGTTTTTTTGACATTTTATTGACAAAAAGTGTCAAGTATCACACATTTTCATGTAATTATCCTTATTTAAAACACAAACTTATATAAAAGTTACATATATCATCCCAAACATCTCCATGTTGCATAATTATCACTATGTGCAATCCTTCAATTTACATACGCTTGAAGTCCAGAAGAGCGTATGATCTGATACTCAAAAACTAAACCGAGATATACTATATTTATCACAGAAGGGCTTCTTCTGAGACGTGGAAGACTTTATGCCCATGCCCAGAAGGCCTTATCGTCTAGAAGGCCATAAGCTCATCCCTAGAAGACCTTACGGTCTCATTTCCATTCGGAAATGTTTTGCCTGAAAACCGGGCGGAGAGATCGAGTCTTTTTTTAATAAATCTCCCCCACTACTTCTCTCTCATTCCCGTATCTCTCTCACAGTTTCTCTTATGGGATCCAGGTGTCTCTCACAACTCCTCTTTTAGGAAATATGGAATCCAGATGGCGGTTTCCATGATGTCTCATATGTTGTATCTACCCTCGCACACCAAAACACACATACAAACCCTGTCGGTGGCCAGAAACACACACACCCATCTTGGATTTTTTTTCTTCATGTTGGGTTTTGGTATCATCACATGTAAGCCGATTGATTCTACTTAAACAAGATCTGACACATGAACTTTGGTAAGTTTGTTAAATGTTTTGTGGTTATTGATGTCTTCTATTTTTTTAGATGATTTTCATAGTTAATTGATTTTTGTTGTGTTTGGTAGTGACTGTTATGATTACGGCGCCATTAGATTATAGTTGTAGATGTGTTACATGTGTTGGAAATACTATATTCAGTTTGTTCCTTTTGATGAATCCGAACACGTTAGCAGCTTGAATTTAAGGCGTAAACATCCGTTTTCGGCAGGGTAAAATATTTAGTTTGCAACCATTGAGGGCGTGTACGTTTTTTTGCAGCCATAGCAGCTGTGTGTGTCTATAGGAGGCTAATGAATCGGAAAGTCACTTCGTTGAAGCCTTTAAAGGCTATATTTTAGAGGTGAGTGTTGTTGTGTTTTGCGGCAACATGTGATTCTCTGTGTTATCGTGGGGTGAGCTTATTAAGCGTGCAACCTTTTATGTTTTTAGTAACTTATCTGAGCCTATTCAAAGTTGGTGACATTCGCGTATTTGGAGGGCAAAGTATTAGCTTTGCAACCATGGTGGATGTCGCCGCTTTTTTGTTGTTTACCAATCAAACTGAGCCTAATGCCGCAAACTCATAGGCAAATTCGATGCCGCCGATCTCTTCGTTGCCGCCGTTTATGGTGTGTGGCGCTGTTGATCGGTGTGTGACGATGAGCACTTTAGTTGTGTGATTCATATGAACAATATTTAGTCATATGAATTGAACCAAGTGTTGTTGAGAAAACTTTGGAAAAAAAATTGGTTTAAGTGGTTCAGGCTGGCGGGTCATTTCTGTTAACGCGCCCATGGCGGTTTTTCTGGATTTGTTCAAAGACATATATACGAATTCGAGCACCACTGTTATTAAAAAGGTTCAATGTTTGAGAATGGCCTTATCTTGGCGGGGCGTTTACCACAGCAGTAGAACTGCAAATTAGTAGCAGCAGCAAAAAAGTTTTCGAACAAGGCTAAATATCTGTAACCTTTGTTGCTGAATGTTACCGACAGTACAGTCTCTTCGCTGCGGTCGATTACTTCTTTGCCACCGTCCGTGGTGTGTAGCGTTGTTGATCGGCGTGCGACGATTTCAGACAAAAGGCAGTCCCGTATACTAATCCACGCCCATAGTCAGCTTGCTTTCATATGCATCTTGGTATACGTTTATAAACATTAGTAATTATCAGAAGCCATGTTTAGGACTTATGGTTAGCGCTTGCTTATATTATTACCGTTCAAGTGGTTAAGGGTTTTTTTCCTGTACTGCAAAGAGGTTGTGATGATAATATTTCAGCGTCCCTAAGCGGGTTCGATCAAAACTTAGTCTATGTGCATCTTGGCAGGGCAAACTTGCTAAGTTTGCAGCCATGGTCACCGTATCCTCATATGCGATTTGACACTTATCTGAGCCTCACATTAGAGAAATGATTAGTGTTTCCGACCCAGGGAGCTCCAGCCCATCCCGCTTTATACGCGATCCAGTCTTCTTTATACTACCCTAACTTTGGCGCCCCATCCTTTTGTATTCACGCTTCTAGACACATGATATTCCGTTAAGAGGCTGTGATGATAATATTTGAACATCCCTAAGCGGGTCCGATAAAAATTTAGACTACGTGCATCTTGGCGGGGCAAACTTGCTAAGCTTGCAGCCATGGCGGCCGTATTCTCATATGAGATTACTCATTTATCTGACCCTCAAAATAAAAAGATTAAGACTTAATTTTATCCGTTGTGTTTTCGACACAGATCTATGCACTAAGGAATGCAATTTAGATGATTTCACGATGTTTTGAAGCGGCTGCATGACAGGTGAAAAAGAACATTGCAAAAAACTATCAGGTGAGAATATTTTTGAATTATTCCCGGGAATAACATAGTGCATCACCTGACTGTAAAACACGATTTACAAACATGAATTTGATTGTTCCCAGTAAATGTTGTTCTCGAGTTACAAGTTGAAATAATACGGCACCCACACTACAAAGATTTTCGTGTCTTTTCATTTTTTATTTCTTTTGATAAAGATAGATCGTAAGAGTAATTAAATTAACGAATCCCATACATTATGACGAAAAATAGTACTTTGGAGTAATACGTACTTATGAAGTCGCATTATTTATGGTGCCATATAAAGTGGCGAACCACATAAGGTTTCGGCAAGACCTCTAGGTTGCAAAGACCTGCACATATAGTTAAATGTTATTTTCATCTTTCAAATATTGCATGGTTACTTTGTGCTTAAATGTCATACAAAAATTACTTTACCTTTGCATAGTGCAATATGCATCTTCAAGGTGCATTCCCAGCCACCCATGTTGTTTGCAGCTTGCTTCTACCCAATAAGGCTACTGGTATTTATAACTGTTCTTCTTTGTAATTACAGTGATGAGAATGAAGATTGGAATTCGAAAAAGGTCGATTTTTACAAGAGAGACTTAATAGGCGCATTTGTTAGTGATGGCTTCATTTGGTGTGTTCGGTGGGTTGGTACAACTAAAGTACAATTTTGTAAAGCAAAAGAGCTAAGCTGCAGTAACATGTTTGCCCCCTCTTTCAAATAGCTACAAAATTGAATAACATCTAACGCGTTTGCATTTGTCTTCTGTAGAAAACCAAAGTCGGTGTCATGTGTCGCGGATGCACCCTATTCGCCAACGACATTCGGACAGGCAGGCATCAACAACATTCAACAGTAAGAAAAACTGCTCTACTATTTATCATACCTTTTAGAAAATGGAATGGTTCAGGTGCTAATAAGCAGATATACACCTTATGCGCCTTCTTACCTGTTTGGACCTTTTAGGTAAATTCTTTTATCTGACCATTTTGACCCATTAAGTGTTATCCTTGACCAAGACTGACTTATTCATAAGATGGGTTTAACTACTCATTTTGATATTTTCAGATAGCTTTTTGGTTCAATACTAGAATACCGGGAGAACATGAAAACTTCTGAAAGGGTAAGTCATTCTCTCCAATTGCAACAAAAGAGGCATCAAAGACCAACAACGTGACAGAACCTCACAAAAAATATGCCATGTTATAGAAGACCATTCAAAACAACACAACAACATTCACAACTCTTAAACCTACAATGATATTTGCTTCAGAGGTTGAAAACCAAACTCCCCAAAAACACATTATTCCTACATTACTACCCTTCACACCATACACACCTTCTGCACCAATGCAAAGAGCAATGACGACTGCAATTAAAGAGATGGCGCCTGAAGAGGTTATCGAGTACTCTTTTTAAGAAATAACAGTTGGTTTTGTGCTACCTGGAATGAAGGGAATTAACTGAAGTTGGACCTTTTACGTGACATGATCTTAATAAGAGTGAACTTTGATGTTTGACTTTCATCTATGCTTTAAAGGTCAATTGAAATTGGCTGGCAAAAATGTAATTGCAAAATTCTTGCTAAATTGTTTAATCCGAACCCCCGCGCTCCGCTCCGCAGCGGAGCGCGGGTTAAAAACCTCGTTTAATTGAAAATTAAAGACTTGCATTAATGGTTTATAAGTTTTGCATTTAAGCGCAAATTGGAAGTTACGAATTGATTCTTTCTTTTATAGAAATTTCAAGCACCCATCTTTCCTTTTTATGAATCAATTAATTATATAATTATAATAGTAATTGAATCATTCAAATCACTTAATGACCTCTTCCATATCGATAATCAATTTCTTTCATTGATTCATTTTTGTTGTATTTTATAGTTCACATAATTACTATTTAATGAATCTTCGTTTTTCTATTGAATCAAATAATAATGATTCATATTAACATAGATTAATTTTTTTATTACAAATGATATAATTAAATTAGAGAATCACTATGAAAATTGTTACTTTTTTATTTTGGATCACATAAAATTAGTGAATCAACATTAAAGCCTAAAAGAAAAAATGAATCATAAAGTAAACAATTGAATCATAACGATTATATGAATCATTGGATAAAACAAGTTACGTAATAACTACTTACAACGTTAGAGTTTTTTTAAATTATAAACTGGAATGTTAGTCTTTTTGATCGAAGAAAAAATGGATTAAAAATTAGAAGGAAGAGAATTCATGTATATCATTAATGTAGTTTAACATGAAAGAGAATATAAGTTTTAAATACCATCATACCCTTAAGTTGGTTTAGTGAGATTAATGACCAAGATTGTTTCTTAATCTAAAAACCTTCTCGATCGATCCGGATTCGAAGACTTCAAACTAATATATCTACAAAACTTGCAATTTCGAATAGGTCCAAAACATCATTAGACAATGCAGAACAAGTTACAATAAATTATAAATATACACAATAGGTGACAAATCCACTGTCGTTTTGACAGTGGGTCACCTGCTACAGTAACGGGCTCCCTCATCTTAGGCCAGCCCGATTTTAGTTTTTTTTTTTTTTAAATTTGTATGCACAAAATAAAGGTAGAAGTAAAAAATATATTACAAAATTTCATTTTTCAGATAAAAAAATACCGCGGAAACATCTTCGAAACCTACTAACTTTAAAATTAACCGATATGGTCACTACGTACAATCCATTATATTAAAAAAACCAGATAGAAAAAAAAAAAACACCACTTTAAAACAGCGGCCCAACACATAGCCATATAAAAAAAAATTTATTACTATATACACATTGTCGACAAATGCTAAAATTCGCATAAAATTGGCCAAGTTAAAAAAAAATCACAAAAACCGGTCCTCACTTTTAACTATTTACGATTTTCTTTACACAAAAAAAATCCCGTAAAAAAATTACCAAAAAAAACACGTCAAAGTTTTTATAGTTCACAATTTTTTACATTTATCGGCAAAAAAAAAGATATCGAAACTCGTCAAAAAATAGAAAATATTCGGGAAAAAATGAACCGTCCCACGCAAAAAAAAAATTCGAATCGTCAAAAAAAGGAAATATCGGGAAAAAATTAGCCAAAAAAACAAAAAAATAGCCGAAAAGCTAGGCCCAAAGTAAAAAAATTAATAAATCGAAAAACGGACCCTCACCTTTTAAATATTTCGATTTTTTACCACAAAAAATACACAATAGGTGATAAATCCCTGTCGTTTTGACCGTGGGTCACTGAACAGTAACGGGCTCCCATTTGGTAGCCCTGATTTTAGTTTTTTTTATTATATTTAAAAAAAAAAACTTTGCTATGCACAAAGTAGAGTTAAAAATTTTTTTTACAAAGGTTGATTTATTAGATAAAAAAATTATCCGCGGAAACATCTTCGATACTATATAACTTTAAATAACCGATATGGTCACAAACGTTACAAAAAAAAGAAAATATTCGGGAAAAAATTAGCCCCAAAAAAATTTACAAAATTAGCCCCGCATAACGCATCGCCAAAAAAAAACCCCCGAAACGTAAAAAAAATTATTCGGGAAAAAATTAGCCCCGCCGCAACGCGCGGGTTCTTTTGCTTGTTATAAATATACACATTGAGCGACAAAAACGCAGTCGTTTTGACTGTGGGCTACTTGCTACAGTAACGGGCTCCCATTTTGGGCCAGCCCGATTTTAGTTTTTTTTTTTTTTAATTATTTTGTTTTTGTTTTTTTTTTAAAATTTGTATGCACAAAGTAGGAGGGAAAAAAATATTACAAAAGTTCCGATTTATTCAGATAAAAAAAATACCCGCGGAAACATCTTCGATACCTAATAACTTTAAAATAATCGATATGGTCACAAACGTACAACCCATTATATTAAAAAAAAACCCATATAGCAAAAAAAAAACAACACTTTAAACATGAGGCCCAACACATAAGCCATATAAAAAAAATTATTACTAATATACATATTGACAAAAACGCAGTCGTTTTGAATGTGGGCTGCTTGCTACAGTAACGGGCTCCCATTTTGGGTCAGCCCGATTTTAGTTTTTTTTTTTAATTATTTTTTTTTGTTTTTTTTTTAAATTTGTATGCACAAAGTAGGAGGGAAAAAAATATTACAAAAGTTCCGATTTATTCAGATAAAAAAAATACCCGCGGAAACATCTTCGATACCTAATAACTTTAAAATAATCGATATGGTCACAAACGTACAACCCATTATATTAAAAAAAACCCATATAGCAAAAAAAAACAACACTTTAAACATGAGGCCCAACACATAAGCCATATAAAAAAAAATTATTACTAATATACACATTTGTCGACAAACTAGCCTAAAATTCGCATAAAATCTGGCCCAAAGTAAAAAAAAATAGCCCAAAATTAGCCTGAAATCTGGCCCAAAGTAAAAAAAATACAAAACGGACCCTCACCTTTTAACTATTTACGATTTTCTTACACAAAAATTCCCGTAAAAAATTTACAAAACCGTCCCAAAAAAAGAAAATATTCGGGAAAAAATTAGCCCGTCCCAACGCAAATTTTTTTTCCCCGAATCATACAAAAAAAGAAAATATTAAAAATTAGCCTCGCATAACGCATCGCCCAAAAAAAACCCCCCGAAACGTAAAAAAATTATTCAGGAAAAAATTTGCCCCGCCGCAGCGCGCGGGTTCATTTGCTTGTTATTTTCTAAAATTATTTCAAAAAGAAGGTTAAACCATCACAAATTCTTTTTGAATGTTGTACTACACTACATCATTTAAGATGAAAATATTTATTAAAAAAATGAAAGTAATGTTCCAGAACAGTACAAGGACCATTTATGCCATTTA
>BQNB010057819.1:22157-38044 GCA_026074375.1 Tanacetum coccineum
TAATCTGATTTGGGTCACATTTTAATTTATAAATTTTCTTCTAAAGGGAAAGTATTTGCATATTTCCCCATACTGATTTTTATGAGGGTGTTTGGTTCAGTATCGTTTGATTAAATGGATATTACTTTTGCTACATGTTTCGACCAAAAATGTATAAGATGTTTATACGTTATAAAAGTCCCTTTTGATCTACTTTCGACCCGCTTGCAAATTCATGCGATTTAAGTTCCTTATGGTCCTGTAGAAACATTAAGTTCCTTATGGTCATGTAGAAACATGCTATGCTTTTATCAACTTTTTTTAAATAGTTTCACTATGATCAAATGCATATAGACTTTTTATCCTGGTAGATAACAGAATTTTATGCTTAACGCTGCAGATTATATTGGTCAGTTCAAGTATATTGATGACCACACGTCAGGTGAGCAAATCACAACAGACTTCATGCATGCTGATATTGTGTGGTCATTGTCATTTCACTTTTTATCTCCATAGAGAGAGGCAACCACAACTCACAGCAATTTAACATTTTTTTTCTTTCCTGCAGAAAAGAATCAGAACTTCAGGAACTGTGAACCTGCAAACTTATTTAGCATGTTGTTATTGCTTATTTGCTTGCACATAGGTGGATGTCTTAGGATCAGTTGCATATGTCAGTCAAGCTACAATACAGATACATGTATAAATTTCTATTACAGAATGAATGTTTCACAATTCAGTGTCTTTGTTGCAACTGCATTCATCTTACATCGCTTTTCATAAAAAGGTTTGATAACATAAAAACCCGCGCTCCGCAGCGAAGCGCGGGTTAAAAACCTTGTTATTATAATCAACAAATAACAACCTCTTCTGATGATATCAACATATTATATTTGTACTTCATTCTTTAAAAGTATATGTTGACGTGAAAGTTTGAAAAATTTTGTATAATCGTAGAGTTTGGTGATCGCAATCTTGAACATTATATTTTTCTTCCCTTCTTTTATTCTTTTTCCCGTGTGCTTGAGTTTGAATTGTCAAACTTAATGTTATTATTTTGTGTGATAAAGTATTAAATAATAAATGTGAAACTTATGAACACGAACACGACACGCCTAACTAAAATGTGTGCATAACGTAATTGATGAACAAAGTGAGAAAGCGGTGACAGCGATAATAACTTTCCGGCGAGGCAAGAACGGGGACGGCAACAACTGTAATAACAAAAAAATATAAAAAAAAACAAAAACTCAGATCTAATAATAACATCCATAGATCTTTCAAAATAAAACTTACAAAACTATATTATAGATCTATTAAAAAGAAACTTAAAAAGTATAAAAACTTTATTGCTGATCGTCGGTCTCGGTAGTCGTGTTCCGTAGTGGTTAGGCTCACGGTGCAGGTGTGGGTTTTGGTGGTTGTGAAGTCCGGCGATGGTGAGGTTGGGTGGTGGTGGGAGTTTTGTTGTGGGGATGGTGGGTTATTTATAGATATGAAATGATACCATTTAATATAGGATTTTGTAACTCCTTTAAATTTTAATTGCATAAAGAAACTAAAAAGTTGGTTTTAATTGCATGATGGTTTTAGTGGTGTGGGTTATGTACAACTTTCACAGCTAGGGTTACAAAACTGCAATACTTCACATTTAATTAGGAAACTTATGTACAACTTTCTATTAGAAAACTTATGTACAACTTTCACAGCCACGGTTACACAACTTGAAGCCTGCACAATAAATTTTTGTATTGAATCTTTAAGTATATGAGGCATGCAGACCCGTACGATGCACACGGGTTGTATCTAATTGTTGATTGCGTACGGGTTGTATGTTGTGTCTAATTGTTCATTGCATAGTGTTTCTGTGAAATGTTGATTTGATACAAAATCTATACACTGGTGCGTGATTACACCACAAAACAAATGCTTAAGTAATATCTTACAAAACCAACTCAATTAACATTTAGCTTGAAAATGTGCTACCTTAGAACTATCTTCAGGTTAATGTGATTACATTAAGTCTTAGTAATTGGTTTTAAAGTCTTCATATGATAGAATCTCCTCACTTTAGCTAAATGGATCATCTCTTTACTTGTGACGAATTCCTTGCGACTGTATATTCCCTCCATCAAATGCATGAGCTCTACAAATTTTTCAGGCGCAAAATGGTGATTTATAGTTATTTGGTTATGGGTACTACAACTGACACACACATCATAAAATGTGAATAAATGGATACAAATTATTAATGAACAAAATGGTTGTTTAATGGGTGAGATAGGGTCAAGTCGTAAGCATTTTAGGTGTTTCTAATAATTAATGTATTATAACTGAAAAAACTAATTCAGGACACGTGAGGTGACGTTTGAGCCTAACCTGTTTGACCCGTTTTGCGCTTAGCCAATTTATTTACCCATTTGACTCATTATTTAAGAAATGCAGCCCACACTGATCTGGTTTCCTACAAAATAAGTTGTAATGCCACATGTAGGAAGTGTTTGTTTATAAACCATTTTTTATACATTATTAGGATTACCTGCATTATATGCTTGTGTCTTGAGTGCAAATTCATTAGATATTGAGTGTGAGAATAGTCCTCTGCATGAACCTTGAGAGACAGTAATCTAATGCCTGCAAACCATAGCACCTGTAGTTGACTCACCTACCTCACTCGGCTCGTCTGCCAAGTTAACTTATCTGGCCTAGTTAACTCGTTTTTCCTAGCAGACCCAATCCAACCTACAAAGCAAGAATTAACTGTCTGTAAAAACGATCCTCTCTTGAGGAATGTAAATAATACTAATGGCATAAAGAGTAGTAAATCTTTGCTTTTTATGCTTCCGTTTCTATTTCTTTGTTATATCGACACACCGTTCCAAACATGGACAATCTGACTTTTGAGATAGAACAAATTACTGGAAAACTTCAGTATTTTGACAATAGCTTAATTTAGTACTATTATATTGCATATTGTATTCACATGATCTATTGCTTATATTGCAGTTATGACTATTCAGGATATGGAGCCTCGACTGGCAAGGTAAGCCATAATTCTAGACCGTCAAGAAATGAAAATAAAAAGTGTGATTAAGTGAGGTATTATGAGAAAAACCTGGCATCCTGAACCCAAAATTAATCCAATGTTTAGTTTCCTGAAAATATAAATCAACTTTGGTCATTAAAATTGCTTTATTTTGCCAATAATTAAACACTTTCCACTCTACTACTAACCTCGCTTGTTGTTTCCTTGTGATTACCCATCTGAATTCAATACATACTATGACATAGAGGCTGTTTACAATTGTTTGAAGAACAATTATGGAACTAAGCAAAAAGATATGATCTTATACGGACAATCCGTTGGAAGTGGCCCCACATTGCACTTGACTTTTCGACTACAAAGATTAAGAGGCATTGTTCTACACAGTGGTATTCTCTCAGGAAGCCGCGTTATGTATCTTGTCAAAATGACATTTTGGTTCGACATATTTAAGGTAATTCCCAACTTGCTTTTTACTTATACTCTACCCAATTCACTCATCTCCATTCCAGTGACACTCTTCTCATTTTCTTTGGTAAAGAACATCGACAAAGTACAGAAAGTAAGCTGTCCCATGGTATTTAAGCTTAAAATTATAGTTAGTTGTGGAAAATGAAAAGACGCAACACTTCAAATTCTCTATATTTGAAAAAAAGAATAAATTTGTATTATTCCTTTGCATATGAACATAATACGAATATCGGCCCATTCTTTCTTAACATGCATGAATACCTTTGCTTAAGCTCTAACCACAGCAGCCACAGTAGCACTTAAAACTCGTGTCCTGCATTCATGAACCTACATTTAGCATACACCCACTTCATAACCCAAATTAATAGGTGGGATATTTGGCGGTGCCTACGAAACATTCTTTAAGGGAAAGGAAAATTACATCGGGCATTTCGTTGTCTAACAATACTTCGTTATACTAATTACCTGTAAATTCTAAGTGAAAGAGGTTTTACCTAAGGATGGTGTTCTCCGTTGGCTCAGCTAACACATCAGTTAACGAAAGCCACCCGACAACATAATTCTTTGAGCCGTTAGGAGGTATTTCGAGTGTACTTTTTTGAAACTAACAATCAATAGCTGATTTGTGTGAATGTAAAACTCATACACTCACACGGTTTGAGTTGACAGTCAAACCAACAACAGCTCGTACTTTTTTGAAACTAACAATCATTTGAGCCTGGTGTCATGTGAAAAACCATCACTATGGGGTCTTCATCTCTCATATAGCACACTCTTCTTTACACCCTAAAAATTGCATCCTGAAAGATCTCTGCACATATAAATAAATAGGACATAATTTAATAATGCTTGCTTAAGAAGTTAATATTTGAAACTTTTTATTTTCGTTTACGCATTCCATTGAACACTTGGTGTTCATGAAACTAAGAGCATTCATCTCTCCCTTAATTTATATTGGATACCCATTGATTTTGTCAAATAAAGAACAAAAAAGAGAAGAACAAAAGAAACATTGAAAGAACTCAGATTACAAACCAAATGAACATGACATTCCCTTTTTAAAATCAATTTATAGTTCACGTAGAGACTAAATTCGGACTTTAACAATAATCAAAATGGAGATCACAAAGTTGCTCTAACTCCCACAATAGTCCCCTAAGAGACAGGACCTTCCAATTAGTCATTTATAGTCGCAGTATCTCTACTACAGTACGATGACTCAACTAGATATACTGCCCACCCTCCACCACGCCCACCTTAGCCTCTAACTCATAATAACCCTCAATACCCCATTCAATCACCTTCCACTAATCCCCCCATCCCCCCACCCTATAACTACTTAAAAATGAAAAAAAGGATAGAAAGAAACAACAATAGCAACTATTACAACGCAATTCGTGGGGTGGGGGGGCGGCATCGTGGAAACAATCAGAATCAATTGATTCTCATAATCTATTATATTATTTAGAAATGAGGTAGATGAAAATAAACAATTATAATGGGAAGAAATTTTTAAATTCAGATTATGTCACGTAATTTGGAAAATAAAGGGTTATTAGGTGTGGTTTTAATGGTGTTGGGTAAATGAGAAGAGCTCTTCATCTTCCATTAAAAATCAGTTTTCCTTTTTCCATATCAAATACCTTAATGTTGGTTGAGTTTCAGTATGCACCACGTTTCAGTATGCACCACGATTTTGTACCTATGGTTGTGTGGGTAACACAAAGCTTTTAATGATACAGCCCCATTAGATTAAGGGGTTGTATCTTTTAATATAATAGATAACTTCGTCCTTTTTACTGTATGAGTTTAATTACGAGTTATTTTATGGGTAAGTTATAAAAAAGTGTAGTCAATTTACTACGTTTTGCTATTGTGTGTAGGCAACATTTTTTTGTTAAACAATCAATTAACTTTTGAATTTTGACTATTGTGTGTAGTATGCGACTATTTTACCCCTATGTTTTTTAATCAACCTGTTAACCGTGAAGGGTAAATTGATCATTACATGTGGGCAAAATACACACAATATTCGAAATTCAAAAGTTAATTAATTGTTTAACAAAAAAAAAGTTGCCTACGCACAATAGCAAAACGTGATAAGTTGGTTACACTTTTTTATAATTTGCCCTTATTTTATCAAGTAAATGAGAGATATTGCAAAGGTTTTTTTTTCTTTAACATGATTTCGCATGGTTGATAATTAAGTAACTTAATGCTAATTCAAAAAATAAACTGACGTGATATTTTATATAATTTGTTTTTCTTTTCTATAATGTCTAACAATATTCGTGATACAATTACATTATATATAATGGTTAACGTAGAAATACAATACTAATCTTAAAAAAAAGAGCTTAAAGTAACGAACTTTAATTTTGTTCAATTATGTTATTAAACTTATTGAACATGACATTTTGATATCACTGAACTTATAAAAAGATACATAAAAAACGACATTTATATTACTTAACCATCAAAAAATACGCATCATGTAACCCTCAAAATATAAAAAGTAATCTAAATAATAAATTTGGAACCTAAATAAACAAAATACAAGTTCGTTAACTTAGATGCATTATTTTTTAAAAAGTTTAGTGATATATTGATATATTAACCTTATATATAAATGCATTATATCAAACTGTAGAAAAACACAACAAATTGTAAAATGTCAATAACTCGGTGTAAACGACATCTAATAGAGGCAAGTCATATATTTAGAAAATAGTGTGTTTGCGACATCTAATAGGGGTATCGTTTGATCGTTTCGCCCTGAGCAGGGCCGGATTTGAGCATGTGCAGAATGCTCAACCGCTCAGGGCCCCCGATTTTGTAAGGGCCCCATGATTTTAGACTTTGGTGATGATATAGTTCGACCATTAACCGAAAATTAGTAAGTATATGCTCCAAAACCCTAGAATGACTGATCTTGACAGTAGTAAAGTGAAAACTGATTTTTTTTTAAGTTTCCAAATGGTAAAACGAGTAACAGAGGATGGATATGGAAGTGGGGAAGAAGATGAATACTTTAGGTTATCTACACTTTATACCCTGTAGTTAATTGTTTGTACACTTTTGTTTTGTTTTTTAAATTTAGTTTATAAACTAGCATAACTAAAATGACAAATTGACACTTTAAGCCATTTTGTAAGATATTTGTCATGAATGGTAATTCTTTATGAATTTAAGCTACTGAAGATATAAGATATTGTCAGAGAAGGTATGAGAATAATATTAATGTGACAAGTTTGACGTGAAATGTATCTAGTGTCTTTGAAAAAAATTAATTAGAACAATTTTTTGCAAAAATTATAAGCTTATTTTATGTATAGATAGATTTTTGTGTTTACGCTATAATTTTTGCACAGGGTCCCAAAAATCCACGGGACGGCCCTGATAGAAATGCAAGTGAAATAGTCGACAAATTATCTTGAAAATAATACCATGACCACTTTTTATACCTAACTTTTCTCCCAATAACACACCTGAACAACTCATGTAACTTCTACGCGTCTTTGTTTTAGATTTTGGTAATACAAGAATGTGTATGACAGTTGATAGCTAATAATAATATAAACTTTCATATAACCAACAGAGACTAATTTTACAAGGTTCTGCTTTGACACAAACAATTTGGATGAGAAAGGTCATTCACTTGTGTTTGTTTGTGTTCTTTTTCGCCCAAACTTGTGGGGCCAAAAATTTGATCGAAACAAACACGGTTAAACTCGTCAACTTTCTATTCTCCTTCCAATGACCTGCCCATTGTCTCATAGAGTAAAAAAGTACGTACGAAAACAACACACCAAACGCGAACGCCACCCATCACCATCAATCACGTCGATACTCTTGCCCGTTTGACTATACACGTGAAACCACAGAAACCAAAACGTTACAACTATCGCTTCCCACTTTTCCGATGCACCTGTAAATTCCCGTGGACAAGTTGCACGAACTTGCAGGAAGAAAAGCTCGCGGGAATATAAAAGTAGTTGTATTCGGCCCAAAATTTACAAAAAAAAGAAGGTAAGTCCATACAGTATGATAAAACCAGTACCTGGATTGGACCCCCACCCACCCTTGTTAACTTTCGCGATGGTAAACAAACTAACAGCCATGAAAAAGAACCCGGCTGCTTGAATTTTTACTCTTCCAACATAATCATCATTGTAAACGTTAACGAAAATATCCTGGGCGATCGTTGCACCTGCCTGCCAAACAAGTTCTCTGTGGAATTTCGCTTACTTGCCAGCATCATCATAAAGTTCATGTCTCTTTTTGGAGTCATTTTGCCTTGAAATGCGTGGTATTGGAATAAATTGAGACTATAGAAGACAATATCAATGAGAAACCAATTGATTGATGCAGCAGCAAGATCACGACCATGTCTACGGAAAAATTCTCGAGAGAAGAAAGGGTACGTGTTCGAGAAAGCTGCACGAGTGTTGGGTGTGTCCATCATTTCAACATCTTCCCGGATTGTACTTAAGGATACATTCATCACTTTTTCCATGTCTTTTGCTGCTTGTAATGTATTTTTCTCCAACTAAGCTGGGAATTTGAAAATAGTATCAAAGAAGAATGGACACGGATTACTTGTTAGGAAATCTCATCTTTTATGACTGAAATGATTCAGAAGTTGCACAATAAATAAGTTTTGAAACACCATTAGGAGTAGCTTGGGACTGCTACTATCTAAGCTCAAAAGTAGTTTTGAATGGTAAATGAAATTTTGTGTATGCTAGTTTAAAAATCAGATAACCATTTTTACCAACATATGCAATTTGTTGAATTAAATGGTAAAATGGGTCAAGACTACACCAGATTTTCGTTTTTTAATGGATTTCTGGACATAAGACCCCAAAAGCATCGTTAAAATAATTTCAAAAGACTAGTTATAATGGTTATAATGGTGTTAGTGGACAATACTTAAGTTGCTACGGACTACGGAAAAACTAAGCTATAAGAGATGTCGTTATACGCGGCAGATTCAGCACTTCAGCCGCCAGTAACAAGTCATAGATGCCGGAATTGCACCAATCATGAGAATAAGCCGCCACGCCACATCCGCCTCGGGTGGGACCGGAGCGATGTTCTCCGAAATGGATCCTTCGGTGACTTTCAGCCATTCGTGCACATGCTTAAAATAGAGCACAAACAGTCATAGTACAGCGACTCAGCAATATCCGAAACTTGCATAGAAAACGCCCCGCATATAAATGCTCCACGAGTCCTCTTACTTAATGGCATTTTCAGACATAAATAGTTGCTGTTAAAGGGGTATTACCCTTCCAATCCACCAATACCTGAGTACAAACCGGAAATACCATGACTCACATACACCATTGACACCAATATCGGAGCGTCAATCCGCTCCAACTGACCCCACAACCATCATCTATGAGAGAAAAATCACCGTACACTGACGACGTCCGACACGGGTCATCCGAAGCCGACCAAAAAAACTAGTTGACCAATCACGTCCCCATTAATGAACCACGATCAGCGAGGATGCGATGAGGTGTTGGGGACCTGAACCATCTTCTCTGACTCCCATTTCGATGTATCTTAGGGTAATATATCCTTCCGATCATTCTCATGATTGGAGGGATGCAAAATAAATCGTAACTATCAGTAAATAAACCCATACCTGCGATTATGATAGCTTTAAAGTGGTAATATTGTGTCCTCGCGACATCAAGCGCGGATAAAACCTTTAACGCCATTTTTTAGTTATTTTTCTTGATTTGAACACAGCAATTTATAGTATACAGATAAGCTTCCAAGATATCATAACGTCATTATTAAATTGTCAAAAACTAAAAAAAATTGACATAAATATTGTTGAATGTGAAATTTGTAAGAGTTTGTAGTTGAATTAAATCCTTAGCATATGCTACGTAAGAGGTTGATACTAACAATATTTTCTAAGTTGTCATTGTTATGATTCATTGTTTGTTTGCATATGTGATGTGCTTCCATATGGTCAAATTCTTGACTATATGAATTTGTTCTCGTTGCACTTAATTACTATGTATTATTTCATGACAAAAAACAAAGAAGATTCAGATTATGGTCAGGTCACTTGGTATTAACGCGAATCAAAACATTAATGATGACTTCAAAATGCAACTATGTTGAATTGCAACATTTCACACTTCCGCTACACGAATTCCAAGGGATAGACATAGTGATAACTCGATTAGAAACAAGTCCATTGACTAGAAAAACCTCCAGTCACCAAAAGACAGAAACCGAGCATACCGAGCATACCTTCCAGAGCCGGACTCTTGCGGAAGGAAGAACGACAAGAAACCCGAATAAGGAGAAAGATACAACGAGAACAACTTAAATGACAAAAGCACCGGCAATTGTCAAAAAGATGAACCATAAAAGCCATAACTTGAATCAACTCCCCTGATGACCATTCATAACATGACTCCAGAAAATCGTAACAAAATTACTCACAGATCTCCCAAATTGGTCAAGAATTCGAGATTAACAACCACAAGCCAAAATCTTCCTAATCAGGATGACTTATAACATTAACTACGACTACAATCAATGTCTCAAACAGCAAACAGACACATCTAAACCACTAACTACTTACTACTTAACAGCATCTTCATCCCTATACAATACAAGCACTCAATTATAAAGGGGGAAAAGATATGGTAAACCTTATAGATGAACGGATGTAACTTGGGCACAAGTAATTACTCGGATTTCATGACAATGGCTTCAAATATACCGTCTGACCTAAAGTTAGGATAGAACAGCCTTGGATCAACCGGTCCTGGAAGACTGAATGAGAGAGTGAACGGTCCAGGTGGTGATTGCTGTTGAAATTTCATTTCAAAAACTCGAGAATGTCTTGTAACGATTTTTCCACCTGTTGATGTTTCACCTCGCACATGAACTATCCCATTCTGTTCGATCTCGCAGCTAAACTGACCTGCAAAATAAAATTTACTTATTTCTATAGGAGTGAAGATTTCCAACACGAAGACACTAGGTTAGGGTTGGGTTTAAAAGGGTTCGGGTTGTACAATGTTCAACCTTGCTAACCCATTTAATAAATGAGTCATGTTCAGGTTGACCTGACCAAAACGTCCCAAACCGCCAACCCCTTTTTGATAAAAAAAACAAATAATGTGCATATTTTATACAGGGCCGGATTTGAGCATGTGCAGAATGCTCAACGCACTGAGGCCTCCGATTTGGTCAAGGGCCTATGATTTGTGAAGAGACCTTTGGTGTGATCTAGTTTCGACCATTAACCGAAAATTAGTAAGTATATGCTCCAAAACCCTAGAATGACTGATCTTGACAGTAGTAAAGTGAAAACTGATTTTTTTAAGTTTCCAAATGGTAAAACGAGTAACAGAGGATGGATATGGAAGTGGGGAAGAATGGATGAAAACTTGTTTGCGTTATCTAAACCTTTTATACTCCCGTTGTTAATTTGTTTTGTACCACTTTGTTTTGTTTTTTAAATTTTGATGTTTATAAACTAGCATAACTAGAAATGACGCAAAGTTGGCAACTTTAATGCCGATTTTTGTAAGATATTGTCAATGCTTGGTAATTCTTTATGATTTAGCTATGAAGATATAAGATATTGTCGACGAGAAGTTATTTGTATGAGAATATATTGTATGTGACATGTTTTGACGTGATATGTATGTAGTGTTGTTTGAAAAAACTTATTTTGAGACATACTAGATTTTTTGCGCAAAAATTATAAGCTTATTTTGTGTTATAGATAGATTTTTGTGTTTCGTTTATAATTTTTGCACAGCGGGCGCCCAAAAATTCCTACGGGTGACGGCCTCTGTGGCCCATCATAAATGTCTGAGCGAGCCGAGCCGCTGAGTTGGGCAGATACGGCAGTGTGGGGAAAGGTAAAGTTATTATGGGGTTTCCGTAATAGAATATGGAATCCATGGGACTTGATGTGTCTGATTGTTTTAATAGATAGTTTAGATTACAGAAAATTCACACTTGACATAGTTTACGTAACTTCATTAGGAGAACCATTTTCGAGCTTTGGCTAAATATGCACTTTACAAGTTAAATTTAGACCGATGACTCATTGATTTAACATATAGATATAAAACAAATTACTATATCTCTCTTTTCATGCAATGCAAAAAATTAAATAAAACAAAGATTGATGCACAGATGTGTATAATCTTTTTATGTTTGCAAAAACTAAGAGTTTGAAATTCAAGTATTACAACATTTTTGCAATATGTACAATTATACTAATTTATAACACATAGTATTAACTTAGTCAAACACATTGTTTTAATATTATTTTTCTTTAAGATAAACACAATTACTTAATTTAATAATTGTAATTTTTAAACGACCCTAAAAATTAAAAAGTACATGTATTATCACATTGTCTTAACAATACTAGATTAATACAACACAAAATATTTATACAAATTTATATGCTAATACATTATAGTTTTGAACGCCGGGAATGAGCCACACGGGTTCACCGAGTTGCAGGAGAATGAGATTCATTTATTTATGTGGAGAAATGTAGTGGTCACCGGTTCGGACATTTAAGCTAAGCATAAGCCTAAATAAATAGCCGTCTAAAACAAAATCGGAATAGAATCCGGTTAGATTAGAACCTATAAAAATGACGTGAACGTGGCTCTTATGGGTTATTTTTCTTTTGTTTTTTTAATCCGCTGTAACAGACAGGTTCGGTAACCGCTATGTTGTTGTAGAACGCGGGTACCTTGCTAGTATTTAATTATTAAACTAGTATGGTATCCGCGCGTTATGGCCAAGGACGGACCCAAAAAATTTTAGAGAGTGTTGCACAATTTATTGTTATAATTATAAATACTAAAGTTGACTCATATAAAAATTATTAGTTAAAATTGAGGGTTGCCCGTGTAACCTTTGCAAATTTTCCACACTTATAGTGCACTATTTAATCATTTGATTTATTGACTTTAGTTATGTCTGTCAGATTAGTTACCATGCCAACGATAGTCAATCTATAATTTATTAAGTTAATAGTTCACTTTATGCTTGACTTATTTCTTTTTAAATGTTTACATCTTTATTTAATCACTTACCGAGAGATTTCTCCCGCATTTAACAAAACGTCAAACAACGCGTCTCGGCACGTCAAATTTATGTCCACACTAAATTAGAACATTTTAACTATGAATTTATTTCTTTTGATATTTTTAAGACTACTAAACATATTTATAACGCTTACATAAAAACTTGAACCTTCGGGATTAAGTTTACTTACTAACTAAGCATATTACAAATCCCGACAAGAGTCAAAAAATCAAAGATGGGATACCCTCTCTTGGTCCCATTCGAACTGGCCCCAATGGGGAACACCATAGAAAAAACTTTTGGATCCCAAATTAGTCCTTATAAACTTGTCCATATCCTCATTTTAAACTCACACACAAAAACACCTAAAACACACACATCAAAAACGCTTTTTCTTTCTTTTCTCCGTTGTTCGACCGGATACAAACACACACCAAAACCATATATTTTTTCATCTTCTTTCAAAAATATGGAAGCTTAGATAAACTCGGGTTAGGTTCTAGTGATCGTTTGGGTAAATAAACAACGTTGGGTTATTTGGTTAGCCCTAATCTCCTCCTAAAACCCTTATTTTGTAAGTAACTATTTCTTAATAATATTTGTACTTTTGTTAATCTCATGTTACATAAACACTAGTTGTATAATCATTTTTGATAAATAAAAAGTTAAAAGTTATAAAAATGTTAAAAGTATGCATTTGGTTCGAATGAAATAAAAAGGAATATTAGGTAAAGAATCATTGTAATATTATGGTTGTGTTGGTGTAATAAAACTTTTGGTCATAAGTGCTTATAGCTTATTTTAGTTTATTAATAAGCAGACGAGTGTTTATTATGGCTTATTGTAGTCTCGACATAAAAAGGAAACAAGGAAAAGTTGTTTTTGGTCCTTTAAACTTTTGGTTTATTTTTATTGCTTATTTTTGTGGCTTATTTTTTAAACTAAAAAGGCTTTGTAGCTTAATGGTTTATTTATAAGCTCATTATGGCTTATTTTGGGCTTGTGAAGCTTCGGGCCAAAAAGCCAAGCCCAACCGAGGCTTAGGCTTGGGCTTGTGAGGTTTGGATTATTTTTGTGGCTTAGGTTTTAGCTTATTTTGATACTAAAAGTGATTATTTACTTACTATATAGTTTATTGGATTTATTTTTGGACTTATTGTATTTTTGAAATGTTTGTTTGGGCTTATATGTATCGAACGGCCCAACAAAGGCCCAATGAGCTTCGGCTTATTTCTTTTTGGGATTTTCATTCGGCTTATTTTTCAACATATTTAACGTGCTTATTTTAGTCAAAAGGTGTTGGTTTAAGAGGTTGGTTGGCTTATTTGTGGTCATTGGGCCGAATAGCCTAAAATTAGCCCATAAGCTCGCGGCTTATGGCTTATTTGGCAACACGATTTATTTTGATGACTTACTTCATTTGCTTATTTGACTTTGGTATTTTTGGCTTATTGATATTATTGGATTTTTCGTTATTTGGGCTAACTAGTAAACTCCATATTGGGTCAATTATGGACTAAAAGCTATACTAATGATTTTGGACCAACACCGGGCCTTATGGCCCAATGAGTGAAAAGCAAGCAAACTTAAACATTTGAAACGGATTTTTGATCGATTTATTTAATGTATACTTATATAAGTTTAGGATAGTTAAAATAGTCGTTTGAAAATGTGTTTTGGATAAAATGTAGCGTAAACGTGGGATTTGGCATTTTGTCGGAAATTAGTTTAAGATCAAAAAAGGTATTTTGGAAAAAGGTCTACGACCTTGGAAAACGTTTATAAACAAACAAATCATGCCGAAATTTTATAAAAATATTATACTTAGAAACGTTTTTACAAGGACCTACTTTCTTAAAAACCCGACAAAAGACGAAATAATAAAATATTATTATTTTAATAATTGACTAAAAGACGAAAAATATATTTTATAATTTTATAAATTATAAAAATCCTATTATCTATTTCGTATATTTAAAATGTGTTAATACTTATAATTTAAACACCTAATCTAGTTAACTTGGGGTTTACTGGGTAAATTGCCGAAACATATTTTAAATAATTGCTTATCGTTTATTTGTTTACTTCTTATTTGCTTTACTTGCCTATTATAGTACTCGGCTCCGTTCCATGCAGGATTTGGGCGATAATATGAGCTATATTAGGTCGTTTGATCCATGTGCATATGCCTTTGTTGGAGAGGAGAATTTATTTAAGTTCAATGGTCTGACTGATTTATCCGCTACTTCCTTCAAAAAGAGGATAGAAGCTACAGTGCCACTAGTGCTTGAATGGGCTATCGGTAATCTGAGTTGCTTAGAAGCCGAATCAACCAAGAGTTTTGCTTGCCAATTAAATAGCAACTGTGTTAGCACTACAAGGGAAACCGGTGGCTATCGTTGTGTTTGTAAAGAAGGCTATGAAGGAAATCCATATCTTCCTCCTGGCTGCCAAGGTACAATCAAGTGGTGAAAATGAAATTTTATTATAAGAGATATTCCTAAAAGTTTTTCAATATTAGTAAAAGTCTTCGGTTATATTATTGGTTAAATTTCTCCAAATTATTTTTTGATTGTCACACAAAAAGTGTTTTCTCTGGTTACATGAAAAGGTTACTTGTTAAAGGCAAGTCTAGATTAATTTATGAGAAATGCTACAACCACATAAATTTTATAAAATATGACCGGATTGTCTCGGATGTGTTGCAAAATTTGAAGAACCTTAGATCGAATACTAGAGGAGTCCCGGTTGGTTCAAAGCCTATACCTAATTTCATTTATCGACCGGTCCAGTCTACTATAAAGACGAACAAGGTTCCTGCAAAACCAAAGGTAACAAAGGCTATTATTACTACTAGTTCTACTTCAAATTCATTTGATGCTTTGAATAGCTTGGTTGATGACGATGATTGTGGAGGTATGAATCCTTCTAGTTCACAAGAGGCGAAACAAGGGGAGGGTAACGGGAAAAACGATGTTCACATGAGTGTGCCTAGCAGCTCGTACTACAATCCTTATATTGCCGTGATTTCTTCTTCTAATGGATCTTCACCCGTGACATCCGGTAGTCTTAATACTACACCTCTAGCAGAAAAGATTAATAAAATCAAAATACAAATGTTGGATGAGAAGCTTATAGTTGTGGATGATGATGGGAAGCCACTAAAGAAGGTTGATTGTGATCCAGTTAAGTCAGATAGTAAAAGTGAAGTTGAAGTGGCTTACGATGAGACTGTTTAATTCATGGCTAGTTGAGGTGCAAATGATGCGAGCTTATATGCGGACGAAGATTATGA
>BQNB010057820.1:0-38044 GCA_026074375.1 Tanacetum coccineum
TCATTTAAATAAATAAGTTGTAAATCACCAAACCATAAGTTTATCAATTCATTATTTACATAAATTGGGACGCTTCTTTATACAAATAATGAATTATAAATGAGTGGGCTTAATGGTATCCAATATGACACGAGTATGAACTCGAACCCGATAATCAACGAAATCCGTTAAAAAGGGTCTAGAAACACACTCATGTCTTACCACTCAGCAGAATCTTAAGGCCTCATTAACTACCTTATCTCATTCTTAAGTTATTACTTTTGCCGTTGATTCATCCTCGAACTAACAACTGAGTATCATATTCCGCCGTCTATCGCATAAGCTCTCCCGCGAGCTCCTCCCATTTGTTGAACTTTATTCTGTGGATATTGTTTCTCAAAATGTCCCCACTCTCTGCATCCCATCGCCATTTGTTATAGTTATTGTCATTATGGTTGCTGTTGTTGGGTCCTGGAGCGGTCCCAGCTTGTACAACTTTATCCAATAGGTAATGAAACCCCCTTAAACAAGTTAAACATCTATCAACGAAACATCTAGTCGAACTATTCATTTCGGGCCACTACTACGAAGACTTAACATCCTGGTACTACCAAGTAAGTTGAATAGTTACATCCATAAGCCTCGTCCGATATTAATCATCGAACAATACAGATATCAAAAAATGAGACTCCGTCCTTGAACATTTGAAACTTTATACAAACATACTTACGCGACTACACTTTCTCCTTTGATGCTTTCACTATTATGAGACTTTCTTTGTAACGTGTTTATATCAGTCATAAGACCTGTGATGATATTTTTTTTGAGATACCTATTTTGATGGATTAAATATCCTGGTCGAACCTAGCCAATTTTTTTTTGTTCGGTAGATGGAGAAGTGTCGAAACATCTAATTTTGCGGATTAAAGCTATCAATGCCATGTTTAAAAAAACTGGTTATTAAATCTTAAATCTTTTCTTGGTCACACAGTAGGTTAACAAGAATTGAATCCCGAGACGGGATTCCTTTAAGGGGTAGGTACTGTAACAACTGGCAATTTTCAAAATTTTAAATCACTATTTTACCCTTTGACTTTTCGGGTCTGACTTGACTTTTTGATTTCTGATCTTTTATTGTCACATAAAAATGATTACCGCGTAACCGGTAATTTTTCGAAACATATTTAAATAATAAATCATATTTATTATTACATATCTCTCACGTGCAAATTTATTTTTAACTTATTTGACTTGAAAACGAGAAGATATATGTTATTCCTTAGTTGACTTATCAAAAACGACCCGCTAAATCACGTTTTCACGACTCGGACTCTAAAGCAATTTGATGTAAAACGACATTTCGGACAACTTTTTAGTTTTGCCCGAGACCCGAATAGAAGCAGAAAATGACTGAAATACCCTCTCAAAATTTTAGAAACGAGAACAACGTGTACCGACACAAAAATAATTAATTTATATTTAATTATCACTTTTTATTAAATAGAAATATTTAATAAATTATTTATCATATTATTCAGAAACGTTTCTTAAAAATGCAAATGTTCGAGTCAAAGTTGTATTTTTACGGACAAAGCTTACCCGAGACACCCAATGATTACCAAATAAATAATAAATTTTTTAAATAAATTTTTTAAAATGTTTATGAAAACTAGTCATGTAAATACCCATTTTTGTGGGAAAAATTATTTGGAACGCAATGACGCAACTTTCGTATTTTGAATAATCCGTTAACTAGCCCAAACGAGTCTCGAACCATTATTTACCAAAAATTACACAATTGGTCCGTCTAGTAATATTTACAACAATTACCCTAAACTATTTGAGACTTGCCACTTCATTTTCAAACTTTCATATATATAAGTATAACCAATTAGGGTTAACTCATTTAAACCTAGCCCCTATTTTCACTCCTTAAGTTTTCCGGCGCCGCTCCGGCCACCTCTGACGAGATTCCGGCCACCATCATACGCCATCATCACCTCACCCATATCACCACCGTAGCCACCCCATCACCACGATGCCTCCATGTCGACGTAGCTCCCCATCTCCACCATTTTCGCCGCCACCACAGCCGGCACACCACAACCCCTCACCACCGATGCCACCTCGCTACCTCTACCATCCCCACGTCACCAACATCATCACAACCATCCACCCACCGCCGTTGCCACCACTTCCACGAAGCCACCACCGCTGTACAACCACCACCATAGGGTGCGTTGGGTTTTTCTCCCCACAAAGGGTGCGTTTTGGTCTAGCAGGACAACCACAAAAAGGGTGCGTTTGGTAATAGAAACTGCACCAAGGGTGCGTTTAGTTTTACAAACGACCCATAAGGGTGCGTTTGGTTTTAAAAATCGTATAGGGGTGTTTGTTTCTTCCTATTAACAGCATAGGGGTGTTTGGATCTGGGTTCCATTAGCTTTAGGGTGCGTTTGTTGGTTTGCAAAACAGCACAAGGAGTGCGTTTGGTTTCTTAGAAACGCACATGGGGTGAGTTTGGTTGTTAATTTAACAGCAAGGGGTGTGTTTGGGTGAGAAGGAAACCACAAAGGGTGTGTTTGGGTGAGCAGGAAACCGTAAAGGGTGTGTTTGGGTGAGCAGGAAATCGTAAAGGGTGTGTTTGGGTGAGCAGGAAACCGTAAAGGGTGTGTTTGGTTTGACAGAAACACCACGAGGGTGTGTTTGGTTGGCTGCGAAACAGCCGTTAGGGTGCGTTTGGTTTATATAAATCAACTAATCAATATATCGTAAGATTTCATAAATATAAAACCGGATCTAAAAATGGTAAATGGTTAAATAAATGTGTTAATTATTATTTTCGTTGTTTAACAACCGTAAGGGTGTGTTTGGTTATACTTGTTTTGATTTGTTTAAGTCGTTTAGATATATATTGAAGTATTTTGCAACACGGATTGATTGAAAAGGGAAAAACATTGAGTTTTATAAAATGGGAAACGTCTAATAAACGAATATGTCATGCCGAAATTTCTATAAATTTTTATACTTGGTAATTTTCACTATAATTTCTATTATTTTAGAAACCCGATAAAAGGACGAAGTATTATAGTTTTAAGATTATTAATTCGTTATTATACAATAACCCGACAAACAAACGAAAACTATACTTTTACAAATGAGACAACAATTTTAGCTACAACCCGTCAAGGAAACGAAATACTAAATTATAAAATATTATTTTATATTTTATAATTCCCAACTAATAGATAGAATAATAACTTTTGTAAAAACTTTAAAAACGTCATTTATCTAATTCATGACTTTAAAACGTATGTTTACTTTTATGCGAGAATCTTTATTACTTTAATTAGTGATTTTCGAACACGTGCCGAATTATATTGTTACATATAATTTCTCATGTTTCTTATATAATAACCTGCAAGTATTATATACTTCTATTTTATTTCATGTATAAAACATTCCGCGTATTATAAAAACCTTCGATTATTTATTGATCGTAGAATTGTCTTGTTATATAATTCAACATATAATAATATACATGTTCATTTTTTCATATGTAATATATGATGCGAATATATTACTACTATTGCATTACTTTTCTGATTTATTTTATATAAACCAACCCACCAAACTTTACAACTTGAAATCGAAATCTTTTATCAACTTGTCGCGTTGATGTAACCATTTCATCGGGAAACCAAATGCATAATTCTTAGAGTAGTGGGATTTAGGCCGTTAAGATAAACCGTAACATCCTGTCGAGCCATCCCGGTTTCCGTTTGTGTTTGCTTTAATAATTGCACATTCTGCCATCGTTTTGCTACAACATCGAGGTGAGTTTATAGCCGCATGGTTTACCTTGTTTTACATATAATTTTTGGGGTGAGAACATGCATGTTTACAAATTCATTTACATGATGGATTAACTTGTTACATACTCGTTTACCAACTCTTTAAAATTGGTTTACATACTCATTACATACTCGCTATAGGTACATTACTTGACTTCATTTTTGGGTCACAAAATCCATACTTTACTTTTGAAATGATTACGGATTAGCTTAAGCGGATTGAATCTGATAACCCTTTAAGATAAAGTAAATGCCTGGGTGTTTCTTGGAGGGGACACCTCTGGGTACATATTCATTTACTGCCTAGGTGTTCTTGGAGGGACACTGTGAAGGGTACATATTCATTATGATCGGAGTGTACTGGGGGGACACCTGCATGTGGTACTATATGGTTTTCATTCTTCCCCTGTGTTCTTAGAGGGGACACCTAACAATGGTTATATAGTGCATCATTTCCTGAAACTTAAATGTAATCAAATCACTCATTGGCAATACATACTTGAAAACATTTCGTGATGGTTTTATTATCATGCATACTTATTGACTAATTACATCCAGCTTTCCATACGTACAATTTTTGTGACAAAATATAAGGGTTGTAAATGTCATACACACTTGCAAATCTTTGGTGCAAACATCTTATACTTAAACAAACCTAATGAAACTCACAACTTTATGGTTACACTTTTATAAGCATGGTTTTTCTTAGGTGAATTAGATGCTTGGCTTACTTTGATGTGTATTGTATCTAAATTTGAACAAGATTTCATCATGGTATTTCTACTTACATGCAAATGATTAAATCTCGTTGTATTCGCTTTCAAGCTTTCATTGTGAACAATTATGGGTACAAATCTTTACATCATTTCCAAAAAAAATCCAACGAGATTACTTTTTAAAACGACCATTTTAAAGTCGTTCTCTTGTATCTTGTGTTGTTGTATTATGCAGTAACACTCCCGACATATTTCCGCACGACACACATTTTAAGGGATGTTTGTTACAATAATACTAAAGACCATTCATTTAACATGAAAATTGTGCATAAAACACAATCATGCATACATCAAATAGAGATAATATGCTTGAAGTATATTAATACAACATACATAGAAGTAAACTACAAAGGTCCTAATATTCCTAGAATTTCATAAGACTTGCTTGCAAAAGGAGAGGGTTGGACATTTATTTTAAAGCGAGAAGAAGTCGGCATGTATCATGCTTAGTTGGTTGTTGGTGGAGAGTTTCGAGCGGAGATGGTTGTTGGAGGATAGTCACATTGGATTAGAGGTGGTGGTTGTGATCGAGTAAGAAGAAATTCAATCCAATTGATATCTTCACTCAAGGTTAGGAATTATTTTTGGGTGTATATACAACAAGGACAATAACCAACATGTTGTTCAACTTGATCTAAGTTGAGGGTGTGAGGTAAGTTTGGAGAGTAAGGTGATGAGGAAGTGTTACGTTATGAGAGATGCATGACAAGGAGGTTTGATAGGTCTTGAAGTTGATTAATGTTGTTCATTATCATTTCTCTACTTGGAGATGGAGGAAGTGGAGGTTGAGTGTGGTTGTCACCTTGAGGTGAGGGTGGAGTTTGAACATGAAGCACACTAGCAACATGTGGATTGATAAGTAAGTGAGGAAATGGGGGTTGAGATTGATTGACGCTTTGTAGTGGAATGGAAGCTTGTCCAACATTAGTGTTACAAGAATCACTAAGTGGAAGTGATTAAGATTGTAGTGAAACATGGTTTGAATGAGTAGTAGGGGTGTTTGCTTATGATGGTTCTTTGATAGGAGATTGTGGTTTGGGCATTGTTGTTGGTGAGTTAACATCAACCTCATTTGATGTGTTACAATAGTTCAATTTCTTTCTCCAAACGGGTCTTATGCATATTTCGGCAACCCTTGAAGGTTTGGGTAAAGGTTTATGAGGGGAAGACATTTGAGAAGACAAGATAAGTGTGGTGAGGCATCACCGTTTGGTTTTGTATCAACATATCTCATGAAACGAGATTGCCATTGAGCATATCTTCCCGTTGTAAGCATTGGTGGATGATCTCTTGAACCAGCTACCATGATGTTGTTACGCATTTGACTGTCTATTGTGGATGTTGTAATTGGAGTAGTCATGATGAATGATTGTTGTGGTATAAAGTGAAAATGATTTTATAGGATCTTAAGTAGGTAAAGTGATTGTTGTTGTGGTTATTAGAATTCAATTTAGTTTACGGGATTTTACAAGTCTATGATTTAAACCGAGAAAAGAAGAGTCTTTTATGGGATTTTACTAAATCAAGAAGAAGCCGTGAAAGTAGAATTGTTGTCTTTTAAGTCCAATTTAAAATTAGAAACTCTTAATTAGTATTGCCTTGTATCGAATTTGGTTTGCTGAATTTGATTTTGTAAACCGAAAATGAATTTCGATGCTAATTGAAATGAAATTCGGTTGTCACAAACCGCAGTCAAGGATGTCACAAACCGCAGTAGGGATAATTGCACAAACCGCAGAACCCTTTGATTTACACAAACCATAAAACCCTTTGATTTACATAAACCGCAGAACCCTTTGAGTTACACAAACCGCAAAACCTTTTAACTTACACAAACCGCAGATCCCTTGACTTACACAAATCGTAGAGCCCTTAAAATTTTGCTATAGTTTTGTTTTGTCTAATTGTCATAAACCGCAGAAATACAACCCTTGTAAGTGACACAAATCGAAGCATATACTAATACACAAACCGCGGAACATTAGTTTGCACAAACCTCAGAAATCATGACACAAACCGCAGTCTTCAAATGGTTTACACAAACCGCAACCTTCACTTAAAACCCAGAAATTTTTTATTCAAAAACGTTATTTGAAGCTTCAATAAGCTTCTAATAAGCACTAAAGTAATGAAAGTACAAATGGACGATTGAAAACAACAACAAATACGCTTAAAATGATTCGAAATGCATCAAACGCACGATTTTAAAAGGAAACAAAAAAACTACGATGTTAGATCTAAATAGGCTGTTTGTTTTGGCTTATTTTTATCACAAGCTTATCACAAAAGGTTATAGATAAGAAAGTAGCAAGCTTGTTGATTCAAAGAGCTTATATTAAGAATAAGCCGAACCAAAAGGCTACTAAATAAGCTACGATATAAGCAAAAATGAAACCACAAACACACTAAACCCACCCCGTAGCTCTTGATACTAATTGTAGGAACCTATGCTATCATTTCACTTGACCATTTACACGAACCAAAATAAGAAAGAAAAGAGGCATGTCTCTTTTGATTCCTTAGAAGTTCAAGCTATTGCTTGAGGTTAATGTAGCATCTCAGCTACATTCCATTGTTCTTAACTTTTCTATGATTAATACAATTTACCGGGGTAACCCTTTACCCAAAAAAATAAGAAAGAAAAGAGGAAGAAGTTTATAGAGAGAAAGCTAGAAAGAGAAATGAAGGTGGATTATCCAACTGTGTTTTACAACCAAATGAACAGTCAACCCTTCTCCATGTGTGGAGATGGGGTATTTATACCACAAGGCCTTGAGCCGTGGGTTTTTCTTAGTGGGTTGGGCTAGGGATTACTTTGGGCTTTAGCCCGATACACATGCAATATTAGATTAACTAACGAGCCCAATACCCTTTCTAGCCTATTACAACGTATATTTGATTAAAGACCGAGCTTCCATGTCCAGAGATTGAGCTTCCATTTCTAACTTAATATTTTGAGGCGAACAGTTTGATTGTGATTGTGTCTATTTAATTGTGTTTATCTTGATTCGTGGTCATGATTAGACCAAATTCGATTGACTTGTCCAATTTTGATTGAAAAACTCAAATTCGATTGAGATGATTAATGTGATTTATAGATTTTAGATGCTTATTTGTGGCTTATCATGGAGTTATTAAGGCTTATTTGATTAAAAGATGATTCTTGGTTCAAATTCAATTAAGATGGTTTCGATAATTTCGATTCGATCAATTTCGATTAGTTTTAGATTTAGTCAAAATCTACTAAGAGGATTATGGTCAAATTCGATTCCATTTTTAGTCAAATTTTGATTGCTTGTGGAAAGTCAAATTTTGATTGGTCGTGTATGGACTTATCGAAATTGCATTGGACTTAGTTTTGGGCTTAACTAAAAATCAAAATGGGCTTAAAATAAGACTAAGGATCAAATGGGCTTAAAATGGTGTATTGAGCTTATGTGTTGGGCTTATTAATTGTTGTAATTAAATGCTTAAACTGATATTCGTGGAATTCTAAATGTAGTTAATGTCTTGTGTTTCTATATATACACTCGTGCCAGCGATCTAAGTTGTATTCGGTTTCGACCGTACTGTAAAGCAACTTAGTGCCCATCCGGTGTTTATATAAGAATACATCATTGTTAGCTATTTTTTTCATTGAATGTGCTTATAATTGATCATGATTGAATGAATTGATTTTTTTTTTCAAAAACAAGGATAATGCTCGAATGTCTGTTATCGTTTCCGTATCTTGTGTTTCTTAAAAAAATCACAAGGGTTTTCATAATTTAAAAAAACAACAAATGATTTTAGAATCATTGATTTATATAGTTTAGCACAAGTATTTCTATATCGAAAAGCGTGTCAGCGATCAAAGCTACATCCGGTCTAAAGAAATCGAAACTGCGCCAGTGGCCGAGTGACCGTCCACTTTAGATATAAGAATATTTTGTTCTATAACTATATTCTTCATTTCAAATAATTTGAATTGGAAAATTTCATCAAGTGATTTTTGGTAAAATCTCATTTTCTGTCAAGAAATTATAATTATGTTGTCACAGTGGTACTATTTCACAACATTTTAAAGGATATGAAGTATATCTCTTGAATCTTTCAACTTAAAGTATTATTTAAAATCAGAGTATATCTTCATTATTCTTGAAAGAGTATCATTACACAATGCTTTTTGGTGAGGAAACTCAAACAGGACGATAGAGAAAAGCTATACGTGAAAAAGCAAATCAAAGTATGTTCGAAAAAGAATTGCTAAAACATACAAAATGAAATCAAAAGAATAATTCGAATAAAGCGTATGACATGTTCTCGAAAAAGCAAGAAACAAGCACATAAGAAAGAAACAGATCAAAAATATGTTCAAAATAAAATTGCTCGAACATATAAAACAGACAAAGCAGAAAGAGACAAAAATGTTATATAAATGATTTGTTTTTAATATAACACATTTTTGTAAATCATTCATAACTCATCATGTCTCAACAAAGATAATTGTAAACTGCTGACCAACTTGTGCCAGTGAAATGTTAGTACGAGTTTACTTCTGCAAACAAGAAGATTGATCTACTTTATCCTCCGTGTCTACCAGCAAGTAAGATCATTGGGGAGATGCTCAAGGTACATCCACTATCATATGCCTTAACAGCATCCGCATCTATCCCTCTAATCTACATGCAACAAATGTGAATTACTCTAAAGCTGGAAGATTCCATAGAGGTATTCAGGTTCATGGTAGATGAAGTAGAAGTTACATTCTCGTTGAATGAACTTCGAACTGTGATGAAGTTACCTTTAGCAACTGCAAACAACAATGCTGAGTTTGTGAAACCTCTAGATCTAAAGGTAATGCCTGAATTTCTCAATATCATTAAACATGCTGGACAGATTTGTCTTGTTAGGCAGTTCTACATAAAGAATCTACCTTAACCGTGGTAGACACTGGTAAAGATTCTCATGAGATGCCTAACAACAAGAGTTACGGGTATTGATCAACCACAACTTTATATGATGAAAATAGTCTACTGCATTGTTAATAATGTGCATGTAGACTATGTTGTATTGATTTGGGAAGGTATGCACTATTCCCTTATGCATCCATCATAATTAGTACCTTACCCAAGATTCACCAGACTAATTCTAGATTACATCTTGATAGTACATCTTGACATCCCAAAGAGAACCAATGAGGTAAATCATTATGTTGCTAATGATGAAGTTGTTCAATCAATCTTCAACTCCAGGAAGGTAAAAGGAAGAGGTATAGGGATTCATGAGTGGTGGTTATCAACAGAGTTTATGTAGACTGAGGCTTATAAGGTGTATGTTGTTGACTTTTAGATAGACTTTCCAATGACTCAATCACAACCGACTAAGTCTTCCCAAAGAACAAATAGGACAATTAGCGCTCCTAGGTCGCCTAACCCTCAAGAGCAGCAGTCGAGTGAATCAAGTGCTCCTAAGAAGCCTATGATCATTAGGATTCCGAAGAGAAAGCAACCAGATCCTGAAACTCTGATTCCAACAACTGAGCAAATCAATGTTGCAAATTTCGATAAGGCTACACAAGTTAGTATTTCCTTGGCTAAAAGTGCTGAAGAGTATGAAGCTTAGCAAAATGTTAAATGTATTGAACAATATGAGTTGGATGAGGATGTTGAGATGTTAGTGGAAGGAGAAGACTCAGTTGCTGATAAGTTTTCTAATGAGATGATGCTAAGTCAAGACGATCCCGGCACTAGGATAAATCCAGGGAGTTATAAGGAAAGTCCAGAGGCGGAGAAAGTTGATGAGTATGTGTTTGTTGATGAAGAAATAGAGGCAAAAACAGCTGAGACTGAGTTGATTCAGAGGAAAGGTAAGGGTAGTTTGGAGAATATAGATACATCCCTCGCCTCACCTACTAGATCCCCAAGGACTGAATCTTTATCTTCAGATAAGGATAAACTCTTGGAATTGATGGCTTACAAACCATCATCTTCATTATCTAAACCCACGTCTGATCGTATAATACATCTTCGCGAGGCCATAACACGTACGAGCAGACGTCAAGGGTATATGCTACAACATATGAAGAAGTCACCTATGCCCAGGTTTGACATGAACACCCTTGCGAAGAAGTTTGAAGTGACGCAAAAGGAAGTGGTTCCTAAGATGCTTAACCAAACTACCAATCAAAACATGAAAGACAATCTTCCACTACTGGTAGTTGAAGGGATTAAGCTACAACGAGAGAAGATCAAAGCTGATATCGCTTCTATGGTTGCTAATGCTGTTAGAAAGGAGCAATAACATACAAGAGCTAAAATTTCATCAGAAGTTTCTAATGATATAGCTACTAACGTTCCTCCATAGGTTGATGCATTTTTCAAGAACTCATGAACAACAACATTCTTCATGTGCATCTAACTACATCTTCTAGTTCTTCTATCCTCGATCTTCAACAACAATTGTATCTAAAGATGAGGGATGATGTACAAGCACATAATGTTGATTTTCCTTTATGGATTGCACTGAAGTAAAAGTTCGAGAAACCTTCCTCTCATGTTGAACTGTAACAACCCGAGTTTCACGACGCGTACGACGATCACGAGTTCAACGTCATTATTATTATTTTACGGGTTTTCGTAAGAGAACGTCGACATTTAAAATTTTATTTGTCGTAAATAATTATTTTCGTATTTTAATACGAACGTAAATTTAAAATATTTATTTTTGGTCGTTTCGCTAGACAACGCTTGACCGCGCGTTCGTTAATCGTTTTAAGTATTGTAAAAATATACGACGTGTCTCGTTATTATTTTTATGATCGTAAAATATTATTTTATGCACCTTGTCGTCTTTGTTTCTCGACCCTGGTCATAGCTCGTGTTTAAGGGCTCGCATTGTGTTAAACCTTGTACAAGTTACCTTGTTTAATTAAACTTTACACAAAGTATTTACAAGAATTAAAAAGAAAAAAAATGATTATTGCATGCCATGGGGACTAGGCCGACGCATAGGTTCACCCCAACACTCCACCCCTTTTAATTTTCCCATAATGAAATGATTATGTTTACTTGCTTCTCAAATTGGATAAAAACATAAGTCATCACACACACAAGTAAATATCATTCAAAAATCTTTCTCTTTTCCTTGTTTCTTGTAGTTCGGCCGAACTCCATCACCCACACAAACCATTTATTTTCCTAGTTTGATCTTGCTAAAACATTTAAATACCACCCAAATGATGTTTTAAATCATCCATGTAATAAAAATGTACATGCAACAAGGTTTTGATTAAGGTTGAGTTTTATTAAAGCAAAGGGGTTTTCGAGTTGGATTGGTGGTTCGAACCAAGCTAAAGGCCACAAAGGAGTGATTTTGTTAATTGTTATCATCCGGGTTGATTTAAGTTTGGGTTTGGGTTGGTTTTGTTGGAGCGAACCGCGGCTAAGACTCAAGAAGGACAACCCGACATTTTATTTTTCCGACCTTGCTCCGTATAGCCTTGTGAGCACTCTTTTTACATTTATTTCGATTGTTTTGTTTATTGATTCGATTTTTATATATGTGATGAAATCGATTGAAACTTGCGGCGTTTAGAATATTGTGATATTGATGTTAAAGTAGGATTAGTATGAAACTATAAGACATATTAGACGTGTCTTTGATGAGTTTTTGGGTCAAAAACGGATTTCGGCGCAATTTGTAACGGGTCATTTTGACCAGAAAACGGATCTAGTGATTTGGGGTCCGAGATTTTGAAAAATCAGATTTTGGTTTATACAATATAACAAATAACATTTTTACGGACATTTTGATATAAAATGGGACTTCTAACTCCAAATAACGAAGAAACTGTAGCGAAATCGAAATATACACTTTAGTAGAAAAATAAGTTATTTTTAATATAATAAATCTGACAGATTTGGTAATTAAATAAATTGAGCACTTTCGAGTCCGTTTCGGCCTTCCGGCGAAACACGAAAGTTGTTCGGAATAACGTTTTACTTAAGTTTTCTTTTTGGTCAAAGTCCCGAAAGTGCGATATAACGGGTCAAAACCCAAGGTCAAAGTTCCTGCAGATTCTTACAGGGGCGTTTTGGTCATTTTCTGTCGAGTTCTGGGTCTCGACTAAAACTAAAAAGTTGTCCGGAATATCGTTTCGCATAACATCTCTTTTATGTCCGAGATGTGAAAAAGTCGTCAAGTGGGTCGTTTTAGTCGGGTCAGACTTAGAAAAATAAATATATAAAAGTCAAAAATAAAAGTCAAAGAAGACTTTAATAAACTTTAGCGCGTTGTAAAGGTGATATCGATTAATAAAGTAATATCAATTAATATACTACTGTAAGTAATTATTTTAAGACCGTTGGTCGACTCTAAAAACGAAAAGTCTAAAAATAGTAACTTTCTAAAAATAGAAAGTTTCCTAAAATAGAAAGTTGTCGGTTAAGCGATGTACGATATAAAATAAGAGAATGATCGTAATCTAATAATGTGGGGTTTTAGGATCTAAGACGCAAGTGAATTTCTCATCACATGTATGGATATATATATATATATATATATATATATATATATATATATATATATATATATAGATATATATATATATATATATATATATATATATATATATATATATATAGTGTGTGTGTGTGTGTTGTTTGTGGATATATATATATTATATATGATTTTGTTGATACGATGAACGCATCGTTGATTATACTTTTCGGTATAGTAATCAAACGACTCTAATTATAGGTCGTGATCGTGTTTATGGATTTTCGTGCTTGACTTCATTGTTTAATCATTGGCTTTTGATCAAGGTGAGTTCATAGCCCCGCTTTTAAAGCTTTCAATGTTTTTAACTCCGCGAGGGAGATATATTACTTGTTTTGTGAAATTGAACGCAAACTGTTTGATACTAAAATATGATTCCGCTTGCTATTGAGTATATGCCTTCTTGCTGTGTGACCGTTAGTTACCATGTGTTGGTGAACGCTAATGCATTAAATAGATCTATTGGGTTTGACAACCCTGTCCGGGGTTTGAATCAGTTGGGACCACCCTGTCAAACAGACATTTTGTAGTTAGTATTAGGAGAAGTGACATACTTCTCGGACATAATTTCGTCTTACGGGATAAATGTGTTAAGTTTCGGTATACGGGCTCTTTAGTTGGAAATCACTATTTTTATAACTTGACTTACGAGCCAACGTTATACGCTTTGTTGAACCAAATATGCGTTCTAACTATTATTTGTAAACTCTATGAATTCACTCAATGTTTTGTTAACGTTTTTAAGCATGTATCTCAGGTTAATTGTTGTTGATGGCTTGGATGGGACGGAACGCGGATATCAAGAACGGTGCCTCGGTGAAGTAGAGTCATAAACTAAATGAATGTTTTAGAAATCAAGTCATGTTGTGACTTTTAGAAATAATTTCTATAATGGTATTGGGACCTATGTAACTCTGATCTTTCTAATAAATGAAATTGTGTTTTATACACGTATCTTTGAACGTTTACTAGGACTCGTGTGCATGTATTATGAAGTAGCACCCCAACTGTTGTATTCCGTTGCGTATCGTTGTTTGGGGGTGTTACAGAGTGATATCAGAGCACGAGTTGTAGTGAACTAAGTCGTTTTACAAAACTTGGACTACAACTGTTTTCGGAAAATTCTCACGAGTCCTTCACCGTTGTCCGATATCCGCGCGCGCATCGTTCTCGATCCTTAGAAGCCTTACGCGATATACTTAATTGCATATTATGTGTGTAACAAGTGGGATACGCTTGATATAAGTAATAATTATATAAGTATGTATACATACGACATCTATTCCGTGATGTATTGTTATATACACGTAATTTGATATTCGCATCTCGCAAAAAGCTTAAAAATATTCTTTATGCATTTGATGCAATGTTATAAAACCATCCTAGTATGTGATAAGTATGAATTTTTGCATATGATTAAAAATATGTATGATGGCTACTAATATAAGTATTTCTTTTCTTTTGTAGAATCATGGGCGAACCGTTGTCACCCGATTGCGTATTTGATTTCCCGATGGATGAGCCACATCCTGCATATGATTTCTTTGCACCTGCATCGTTACCTGGGTATACCGGTAACCCGAATAACAACAATGGGTGGCTGGCGGCGGATGGTTACTTACTTGGAGAGCTCGAGGCTATGGTGGACGAGCAAATGGTTGTGCCCGCCGTTGAGGAGGTCGCTGAGCCAGTAGAGGAGTTGCAAGTGATCGCTCTCGTAGTTGATGTAGTAGAGGGGCAGATGGATGCTCCAATGATGGACATGGAGGAGGACTTGGCTGTGTTGTTTGGTGATGATGACTTTGAGGATGACGCCTCGGATGGGTTTGGTGTGGAGGAGGTCTGGGAGGTAAATGAGGACTGGTTGATGGCCCCTACTACACCACCTCCAGTGCTAGCGGTGCCACCGCCTAGCGTCTATGAGGTAGGAGGTCCATCTACTGCGGTTGCTGAGGGACCGTCTTTTCCTCAGGTAGCCTCGGGACTTCCTGTGCCTTCGTCCGTGATTGAGGACCTGAGTACCCGTCTGGATAACCTAGAGTACGGGCATGGGCAGTTAGTGCAGAGGGTTATTCATAGGAGTGATGCGGAGATAGCAGCTGGTGTTACTATTATAGAGATTGGTCCGAGAGTCCTTGCTATGGAGTGGCAAATGCAGGTGATGGCGTCCCAGATGATTCAGGCTGTGGATAGAGTAGAGCAGGTTGGTGTTCAGGTCGAGTTAGGTCAGCAGACTTTTACCCAGAGGGACGAGACGGTCACAGGATTGACTCAGCAGGTTCAGGCCTTGCAGGAAGATGTGCAACATAGAGACACGCAGATCCAACAGCTGCAGACTACTGTTACTGAGATGAGTAGCAGGGAGAGCACGCTGATGCGGTGCATTTTAGGATTGGAGAGACGGATTTCAGCCTTAGAGAGAAGACCACCAGGACCCCAGTAGTCCTATTTGTATTTCATTTTGATTTTTGATTTAGATGATGACCATTTGTATAGCCACTAAACTGCTAGTGTTAGTTAGTGAGGTCATGTTGCCGGGTGTATTTTGGTTTTTGTAAACACCGCAGCCATTAGGGTATGTTAGGATTCTTGTATTAGAAACTTAGACTTATTAGGATTGGATGTATCGGTCCTGGAGCCGAAGATATTGTAACTTTTGGGGGATTTTGGTTGTACTTATATCACCCCCGGCATTGGTATTATTATGGTTATGGAACTAGGATTTTCTTTTGATTATGAGTTGTATGATTGTGGATGTAGATAGGTATATTGGTTGGTCTTGCTATTTCGACTAACCTAATCCCGAGCGTGGAACGATTTTGTCTGGTGGATCTTTCGCACGTGTACGATATTATCTTGCATAGTCCATGAGTGGGTATTAGTTTTGAAACTTTATGTGACCATTGACCAAACCGTATCTCATGATGTTTTGTGAATTGATAATTAAAAAAAAACTGTGAATTGCAATAACGAATTTGTGTGTTGAACAAATGTCGTTGCGCGAATCACATTGACTATGTTGTATAAATTGTTTGTGTAAACAATGGAAAAATGTGTTTTCAAATTTCTTAAACTGACCCTATGGTGTCAAATAAATCTTCTTTTACAAAAAAAATAATAATAAAATATTTTTCTTTTTAAATAATAAGAATGGAAGGTGGTGTTATCTTCTTTTCTTTCTTTTGAACTAATTAGATTTTTACTCTTTGAAAATTTTCTTGGAATTAATTTACGCATGTAGCGTATGGAAAAGAAACGTTTTGACGAAGAAGGACATGATGTCGTTTGGTCCTCAATTATGCATAACCTGATCAACTATGCATAATTTAGGAAGAACCACGCTATGTCGGATAAATCGTCACCCTTAAAACGCTTGGTAATTGAGATAACTGTTTGGGTCAAGCTTCCGGAAGAAGAAAAATATTTTTACCTTATTACGGATACTTATGCAAGTGACCCTACTCTTATCGACTGCATGGAGAGAGTCTCATGCGAGTCAGTACGACCGAGTCGTTTCGAAGCGAAAATGCCTACGGTATTGTTCGGAACGAGTGTGTCTAGATAGGAGTAATGTTTAGTTCGTAGTATCTAGGAGCGGTGATTGTTATGAAGACGTGTCAAGACCAAGTATAGTCGGTGTGCTAGTAAGCAATGATAGATTTGAGCTATCAAGGGTGTGAACCTGATACCGACACTGAGAAGGAATCTTCTTGGAGATGTAAAGATTCCTAAGGTGGGTGGAAGCTGAGATGGTTAGTCCCGAGGTTGAAAGTGAGAAATGGAGAAGACCTCTCCTACATTGGATGTATGACGCCTTAAATGTATCAACTGATGGCCGTGAAGAAGACTTCTTTCCCCGAAATAGAGTGTAGTGGTAGTGTAGTCGTAAGTATACCTGATGACGTCAAGGATTTTAATGAGACACTATACGATACTTGACCTACGGTTAAGTGTAGTGGCCCTTACTCCGCGACGTGACGACCCAATGGCGTAAAGAATGGCGAATTGATTAAGACTCTAGCTAAATGGTAATGTCCGTTTCCATTACTGGGGGAACAACCAAAATAGCCAACGTCTTAAGTCAAGCGGTATTGAATTAGGAGTGTGAGTATTTCGACTTGATGATTTGATTCATTAATGATGCTACGCGATGAGATGAGACCAAGCCAACGATGCTAGTCGCCACGAAGAAACGTTGAATTTTTTTATTTTCGTCGAACGAGTAATAAGTCCATGATGCTCGTTGTTTTCTTAATTGATTTTGATATGTCATTTGACATTATGTGTTGTTGTAAGTATTTAATTACTTGTGTTATGTTATTTTCGTTGTTCGATTTGATTTCGTATATTATATGTGATGGAATCCGACACTTGCGTTGATTAGAGATGATATTGGGGATGTTGATTAGGCTAGTGGATAGTATATTGATGATTATTTGAAGTCAAAATATGGTTTTAGTGAGTTTAGAATGTGCCAAATTCGTGCAGAATCTGTGGCACGTAAAACGAGGTTCGAAAATTCATAAAATCTAATTTTTGATGTTAAAATATGATAGAGTTCGTCCTAATGTACGTTTCGATAATTCGAACGTCCTGTAACTCCTTATAACGAAAAAGTTACGGCAAAAACAAGATTTGAAAATCATAAACTTACCAATCAGCTATTTTATAAAGCATACATTCTGATCTGATTTTCGACAACCATTTTGAGCGCTTTCGAGTCTGTTTCGGCCTTCCGGCAAAACACAAAAGTTGTCCGGAATGATGTTTTCTATAAAATCTCTTTTTGGTCAAAGTCACGAAAACGTGATATAGCGGGTCAAAACCGATGGTCAAACTGCTGCGTTTTTATTAAAAATACAAGTTACAGCAGATTCTTGCAGGGGCATTTTCGTCATTTCCTTAGAGTTTCGGGTCTCGGCTAAAACTAAAAAGTTGTCCGAAATATCGTTTCGCATAAAATCTCTTTTTTGTCCGAATCGTGAAAATGTAATTTAGAGGGTCGTTTGGCACGGGTCAGATTTGGGTAAAAATAAATATAAGTATAAAAGTAAAAAAAAAGTCAAATGTTGACTTTAAAAAGTCAACGGGTCATATAAGACTTATATAATTTTTAACTAAGTACATGGATATAAATAAAATGATAAATATTAAAAATATACTTAGATATTTAAACTTACCAAAGATTGTAACTTTCCGAAAATAGTAACTTTCTAAAAATAGAAAGTTATCAAAAATATAACGATTTCAATTAAAGTCACGTAAGATAAAACGAAGGGACAACTATAACTCAATGTTGTGAGGTTTTGGGATCTTAGGCGCAGGTGGATTTCTTATCACATGTATGAATGTGTGTGTGTCTATATATATATATATATATATATATATATATATATACCATATGTATGATTTTGTTGATACGATGTACGCATCGTTGACTATACTTTTCAGAATAGTAATCAAGCGACATTAATTATAGGTCATGATCGTGTTCATTGATTTTCCGTGAATTGTTTCGGTTTATTTTGATATCGGCTTCGACAAACGGTGAGTATATACCTAGGCTTTTAAGTTTCAATGTATTTAACTCCGCTAGGGGATAAATATGCTTTTTGTAAATTGTTAAACGCAAACTGTTTTCGATACTTGAATATGATTCCTTCACTACTGAGTATATGTCTTTTTCTGTGTGACTGTTAGTTACCATGTGTTGGTAAGCGCTAATGCATTAAATAGATCTATTGGGTTTGACAACCCTGTCCGGGGTTTGAATCCGTTGGGACCACCCTGTCAAACGTCATTTTGTGGTTATGTATTAGGAGAAGTGACATACTTCTCGGACAAGATTTCGTCCTACGGGATGATATGATTAAGTTTCGGTACACGGGCTCTTTAGTTGGAAATCACTATTTTTATAACTTGACTTACGAGCCAATGTTATATGTTTTGTTGAACCAAAATATGCGTTCTAACTATTATTTGTAAACTCTATGAATTCACTCAACGTTTTGTTGACGTTTTTAAGCATGTATCTCAGGTTAGTTGCAGTCATTGTTAGCTTCAGAGCAGCAGCAACACTATCAGCAACTAGTTGCCGGATGGCAGCCTGAGTCATAGCTGGTGCTGCAGATGTTGATGTTCTCTTGGGAGGCATCTATCAACATATACAAGACAACACATAATAAGAATCCATAAAACGATATAGTCATATCACAAGTTAAGGTATGAAAATTATAATACAAAGACTTGTGATCATTCTTTGATATTACATTGCAGGATATAACGGAAAATTTTAGAATCTAAGACTTCCAGAGATGAACACTCTAACAAGCATCTGACTCATTAGGTTTCTCGGGGACTGGTTCACTTCCCAGTGGTTGCGGTATGATCCATAATGAGTTATCTAACTCTGCGAAGATAGACTTATCAAAGGGATAGTCTGGTGGTGGTATAGTTGACCTAACCGGTGATGAAGATCCTACTGATGAAGATGGAGATATTGGAATGGGTGATTCAACAGGTGTCTCAGCGTCTTTAGGTGGTGAAATCTTCTCGGGAGGAAAGAAATGTCAGGAATCAAACATTGGTGATAGTGATAACACTGGAGATGGAGGCAAAATAGTCGGTGGAGCAATAGGAGCTTGTGGTGGAATAGGTAATTCATTATCAGTAGCATCATATGCTTGCATGACCTTCATATATGGGTCATCATAAAAAGGTGAGAGGGCTAGTGAAAAGTTAGGAGAGGTGTTTCCCGGTGAGGCTGGAAAATAGTCCGGTGAAGCCGGGATGTAGTCAGGAGAGTGTGTAGAGGAAAAAGTATCCTCAACATCGGAATCAGATATGATAGTAGTAGGATGGGGAGGGAAGACATGACTATATAACAACCCAGTGGAAATAACATAAGTTATTTATATATAATATAATAGTAGTGTATTATCTGCCATTGAAATTTCTTACACATACTATTCTGGAAACTGCAGTGGCACGGAGGACTTTCTTGGATGGAAAAAAAGTAGTTATAGTTTAGGTTATACCCTTGTTCTCTATAACCATGAGCTCTGATAGCAATCTGTAACACCCCATTTTTGACATATAGCAGCGGAAGCTAATCTGGGGTATTACTTCATGGTCCTCAATTATGCATAACCTGATCAACTATGCATAATTTAGGAAGAACCACGCTATGTCGGATAAATCATCACCATTAAAACGCTTGGTAATTAAGATAAATGTTTGGGTCAAGCTTCCGGAAGGAGAAAATATTTCTACCCTAATACAGATTCTTATGCAAGTAACCCTATCCTTATCGAATGCATGGAGAGAGTCTCATGTGAGTCATTATGACCGAGTCGTTCCGAAGCGGAAATACCTACGGTATTGTTCGGAACGAGTGTGTCTAGAAGGGAGTGATGTTTAGTTCGTAGTATCTAGGAGCGGTGATTGTTATGAAGACGTGTCAAGACCAAGTATAGTCGGTGTGCTAGTAAGCAATGATAGATTTGAGCTATCAAGGGTGTGAACCTGATACCGACACTGAGAAGGAATCTTCTTGGAGATGTAAAGATTCCTAAGGTGGGTGGAAGCTGAGATGGTTAGTCCCGAGGTTGAAAGTGAGAAATGGAGAAGACCTCTCCTACATTGGATGTATGACGCCTTAAATGTATCAACTGATGGCCGTGAAGAAGACTTCTTTCCCCGAAATGGAGTGTAGTGGTAGTGTAGTCGTAAGTATACCTGATGACGTCAAGGATTTTAATGAGACACTATACGATACTTGACCTACGGTTAAGTGTAGTGGCCCTTACTCCGGGACGTGACGACCCAAGGGCGTAAAGAGTGGCGAATTGATTGAGATTCTAGCTAAATGGTAACGTCCGTTTCCATTACTGGAGGAACAACCAAAATAGCCAACGTCTTAAGTCGAGCGGTATTGAATTAGGAGTGTGAGTATTTCGACTTGATGATTTGATTCATCAATGATGCTACGCGATGAGATGGGACCAAGCCAACGATGCTAGTCGCCATGAAGAAACGTTCAAATATTTGATTTTTGTCGAACGAACAACGAGCCTATAATGCTCAATTGTTTTCTTGATTGTTTTCGATTTGTCATTTGACATTATGTGTTGTAGCGGGGTTGTCGCCGCCGAATTATGTGGAATATGTGCTATATGTGCTATGTGCTTTAAATGGTAGTAAGCGTTCATGTCACTTTTACGTGGCCAGTGATGCGGTTTAGGATGTAAGCAAATGGGTGTAATCGCGCAAGTGAGAATTTAGGACGTAATAAGGTGGGTGGACATCGCCAAAAGTCTTGTTGACGATTGTGGCTTGAAGTACCCATGAGAGTGAGTGTAGACCAATTAGAATTAGCCGTGTTTATGTTGGAATTATCGTCGAGGTGGCTTGACTTTGTGGCAAGCTCAGTACGATGAGGAATATGTGACCGGAGGGGTATAAATCTAATTGTTAGAATGAATAATTATGCCAAAAGCTCCAAAGGAAAGCGAATACGATTTGTGATAATAATCGTCAATGCTTGGTTGAAAGTGGGCATGATGAATGCCTTTGTATGAGGCCAATTCATCGAGTTATCATGTAAAAGATGGCGAGCGTACAATAGGTACTTATGTGATTATGTGGGCATGTGTAATAATGTCGTAAGGTGATTAGGAGATCTAATGTGTTTCAGATTATTTTTCGCAACCGAAGGGGCATTATTAAACGAGACCGGAAGGGCGACATGTGTATTTTAGTTTTGAATAATGATGAGCATTTTAATTTAGATAGTGATATAATTATATATATCGAATTTGATTATTGATGTCTACCTTGGTTTTAGTTAGCGACGTATGTTTTGGATTTTAGGTAATGAAGTATATTCTCGGTTTTGAATATTGGTATAATTCCGTATTTGAGTGCGACGGGTATTTTCATTTTGATTAGCGACGGAAGTTTCGTCCTTGGTTTTGATAAGTGAGATGCACTTGGTTTTGTTGTTTATATGATCCCCAAATAAGTTTGGATCGATCATCCATTTTAGAAAAATTTCTCGGGAGAACGACGTAATAACTATTTTAATCGGATATATTCCGTGACGTATATTGTTCCTTATGAAGAACGCGACTACAAAAGTTAGAACGACGTGATTTGGTTTTGTCAAAGATATTTTCCCAACTTGTTTTTGCCTCTTTTGATAAGAGCCACTATGATTTTGTTTTGATTTTGTGGGTATAATTTACCGCTTGTTTTGTTGACTTTCCATCCGGAATAGTCGGAGCGAATATTTTATCGCATATTTATTTTGAAAGAACGTAGGAGTCTGCGTAATGACGAGAAGCCACCATGCCACGAACGAAGGATAAAACGAGTAAGAAAGGACGAGCACCGAGGACGGCGCTCCTTTAAGGTGGGTGGAATGTAACAACCCGAGTTTCACGACGCGTATGACGATCGTGAGTTCGACGTCATTATTAATATTTTACGAGTTTTTGTAAACAAACGTCGACATTTAAATTTTTATTTTCCGTAAATAATTATTTTCGTATTTTATTGCGAACGGAAATTTAAAATATTTATTTTTGACGTTTCGCGAGTCAACGTTTGACACTTTCGTTTTAAGTATCGTAAAATGTACGACGTGTCTCGTTATTATTTTAAGATCGTAAATTTATTATTTTCATGGATGTTGTCATTTTGTTCTTTGTCTTGAGCCGGATTCGTGTTTTAAAATGTACACATTTTATTAAAAGTTTAAAACTAAATTAAGTGTGACGGAAATAAAATTAGTCACAGAAGCATAATCCCGAGCTTTGGCCGATTGCCGGTTGAGGACACGAAACAAACACCCTTAATGCTTTATTTTTATAAACTATGAAAGTTTGAGGGCCAAAGGTGTCAATAACCCAAAGTACGTATCCTATATATATACAAGTGCACACATTTCATCTCATTTATTTTTACTTACAAAAAAAATATACTCCCTCCTCCCCACCATAACCGGCCGACGAGCACCACCACAAAACCACCATCGTCGGGCCACATGCAAAACGATCCGATTATAAAATATTGATCCTTACACAAGACTAAACATATCCTCACTTGAATTTTCGACATGCAATTAGTATTTCTCTAAGTTTTGGATTGGTTCAAGTTTGGTCTAAATGGGTTGAAAGTATTGCTTTTTAGGTGATGACCAAACATTGTAATTAGTTGGTTTAATTGAAAAAGTGTTTGGTTTTGGTTGTTGGGTTCGGTTCGAGTACGGCTAAGACAAAGGAGGAGCGAGACAAATTTTTATTTGGTCCGATATTGCTTAATAAAGCATTGTAATTGTTACTATTATTGTAATTGTTTTCGTGTTTTGATTATTATTCGAGTATTGCGTGTGATGAAATCCGATGGGTATTGCGCTAAACTAGATTAGAAAGGATAGTGGAGATGTTAATTAGGCTAAATAATGGTATTGTGATGATTGTTGGAAGTCCAAAATGTAGTTTGATGAAGTTTTGAATGTGTCAAATTCGTGCAGAAAGTTTGGCACGCAAAACGAGGTTCGAAAAATCATAAAAACTGATTTTTGATGTTGAAATATGATATAGTTCGTCCTAATATGCGTTTTGGTAATTCGAACGTCCCGTAACTCCTTATAACAAAGAAGTTACGGCAAAAACAAGATTTGAAAGTCAAACTTTCCAATCAGCTATTTTATAAAGCATACATTGCTGATCAGATTTTAAACGGCGATTTTGGGCACTTTCGAGTCCGTTTCAGCCTTCCGGCGAAACACGAAAGTTGTCCGGAATGACGTTTTACATAAAATCTCTTTTTGGTCAAAGTCACGAAAACGTGATATAGCGGGTCAAAACCGATGGTCAAACTGCTGCGTTTTTATTAAAAATACAAGTTACAGCAGAATTGAAAAAGGGCATTTTGGTCATTTTCTGTCGAGATTCAGGTCTCGGCTAAAACTAAAAAGTTGTCCGGAATATCGTTTCGCATAAAATTTCTTCTTCGTCCGAATCGTGAAAACGTGATTTAGAGGGTCGTTTGGCGCGGGTCAGATTTGGGTAAAAATAAATATAAGTATAAAAGTCAAACAAAGTCTAGCGTTGACTTTTGAAAGTCAACGGGTTAATACTAAACTTGTCGGACATAATAAAAGTGAGTAAACGCTATTATTACTAAGAGTAAGACATTTTAGACTTAACGATGGATACGAACGGGGTATATTCTAAAAATAGAAACTTTAGTAATAATCGAAAAATAATATCGATATGAGTAGTTGGTAACCACATTGACGGTCGAGGGTTCGACGAGATAACTAAATCTTATCACAAATATATTTTGATAACGAGACTTACTAAATATGGTAACTTTCCGAAAATAGTAACTTTTTAAAATAGAAAGTTATCGAAAATATAAAGTTTTCAATTAAAGTCACGTAAGATAAAACGTGAGGAATAATTATAACTCAATAAAGTGGGGTTTTAGGATTTAGGCCGCGCAAGTGGATTTCTCATCACATTTTTTACATTTTTTTTTATATATAAGTGGATACTGACTTGACAAGATTAATGTCACATAATCACCAAAGAAAGCCAACTCACCCACAATTAAAGCCACGTCACCACTATTTAAATCCATGTAGGCAGATTTTAATCCACATCACCACAATTTAATCCACGTAAGGCAGAATAAGTCCGGATTAAAAATACATTGGCCAAGGTTTGAACTTCGGTTAATATGCACAAGAGACTAACATCTCAACCACTAAGGCATTCCAACTTTTGTGATAAATTTGGCAAAACATAAATGATATATAAATTTAAAGTACATATTTTCCCACTATAATTTTGGAAACCACAACTGAAACGCATATCACTTCTAAAACAAACCAGGGCCATTAAATTCGGAGAAAACTTGAAATTCAAATCACATAGTTAACTGATGTTAATCTCCCATAACCATTATCACACAAAGATACGACTATATCATTCACAGAAAATTCTCACCGGCTCCTGGATCATCTTCGAAGGTTAGTTTTATTTATGATTTTGTTTGATATGATATTCTTTAGCCAGGTTTGTTTAATTTTAAATTTGATTGAATTACTTTAACGTTCATTCAAAATGACAAAATGTGGAATCTTGTGGAGGCCGAACATTTCCATTGTTTGTCATCCAAGTATTGTCCATTAATGCCTTCACCCAGAATAAGTATTGCAACATTTTTAATGCATTTGAGAAGCTTGATGTGTTGATTGTGTGGAAAAGTGTTTGAAGTCTGATGCTTAAGGAGGGTGTAAACTTTTAAACTACAAGTGAAGCCTCTAATCCTTTTGAGGATTTGATGGTTGAAAAGCAGTTGGATCTGGGAGAAAAAGACAGCTCTGAGGTGAAAGGTGAAAGATGAACCAAAACAAGAATCAAATGTCATCTTGAACCTATGTGAAGATAAGAAGGTATACTTTTCATCTGTTATGTATGTTTTTTTATTCAGTTCGAAGATTTATTGAGGCGAGTGTTGTTAATAGAACGATAATGAAGAGAGTTCAAACCCTCATGATTATGACATAAAACTGTATTGTTTGGTAAATGGAAGGTTTTTCTCCCAAATTTTATTATTTGTTTACGGTTCGTTGAAACTGAATGATTTAAGTGCTATGTAAATTGTGTACAAAGTTTTGGTTGCTATTGTTTTTTGTTGAAAATCTCACTTCATGAAATTGTTTTGTACAAAATTTTGCCTTTTAATGTTTAAATATGTGAACAATTCAGTGTGTGGAGCAGTGGTAATTAAACAACTAGGGGAGGCTGGGGTATTTCTTTTAACTGCATAATAAAGCTAACCAAAAGCACACCATATGATGTTAGTTTATCACTTTTGTTTGATGATGAAAACTGTTTTATGCATAGGTAGTTGATCTCACCAAGGATGATGATGACTAATACACTGATGACATTTTAGGTAGTTTTGGCTAAAATTTACTTTCGTCATTTCATTGAAGTTAATTTAGCGCAGTGGTTATGTTTCTAAATTTCAGTATTATGGTTGTCAGATGTGTTAGTACAAAATTGGTGTTGGGTTTAACGAGGTGTCGAAGTCCTTTGTCGGGTCGGGCCTCCAAATGACTTGAATGCTTGATCTTGTACTAGAGCAAGAGAAGTGATGATTTTCTGCACACTTAAAAGTAAACCGTTAGCCTTACCGTGGGGACGGACCCCACGATTAAGCTCCGGCGTGAGAGTAAGTACACATGTTTGTCAGAGAATGTCAGAGTATATGTAAGAGTTAATGATTAGACAGAATGTACCTTTTGGGATGTACTGTGACTCCTATTTATAGGTGTCTAGTACTAGGGTTTCCTAGTATTTCGGTTACTTTAGTAGTGGTCGGAGTGGGTCCCTTGTCGGGCAAGGGTCCACGTATAATCGTGTTTGCGGACGCGAGTGTTCTTCCGCGGCCGGTGTTTGTCCGCGGAGGAGCCCGGGGTGCGGTTGAGAGGATACTCGCGTGCGTCTTTGAAATATCCGGAGCATGGCCCTTGTCAGGCTTAGCGGTCCAGCTATTTTTTGTATTAGGCCTGGGCCCATATACGTATATTATGAACTAAGCCCAGTAAGCTTGGTGCGCATACTATACGTTATCAAGTCCCCCCAGTCTAGTTTGCTTACTGTACGCGGTACAATTATAGCGTGCGGTGAGCGTTACAAGACTTGAAGTTCCGCGATCCAATTTTTGTTTACTCCCGCCTTACTCCGCGGACTTTGTACCATTTTGGCAGTTTGTCGTAGGCTACGTGGACTCTGCATGTCCTTTTATCTTCTGCATGATTTGACCGTCTAGGGCCTATATCCAGCTGTTATCATCATCTTTTTACTATATTTTTGCACCGTTGATTGGGAAGTGTTTTGGCACGTGTCGTCATCCTATGATATCTGACGGATGCAGTCATGTTGATATCGAAACGGCAAAACTAGTCAAAAATTGAGACCAAAATTTGAATGAGTAATAAGACCAAAAATTTATATAGCAACACCTAAATATGTAAAACTGTAAGTTCTAGATATTGAATAAACTTAGATGTAAGTGGTCGTTTCAGCTTTTGCAGGCGCACGGTTTAGGAGATACACTTAATTTAATGAAGCGATAAAATTCTGGAAAATGGCAGCTTTGATGTATAGGGGTAAAATAGTAATTTCACCCTGGTTCCAAACCTTTTTGGGCAGTGGGCCCTACATTTTTGAAATGTAGATTCGAAATGATTTTTGTAGGTGAAAATCTCATACTTTTACCATCTACACGATCTGAATTAAGTGAGAATACAGAAGCTAAAGTTTATGGTTTGATAGTGTTGTTTGCCGTCAAGGTTTTGTCTTATCACCAGCGTTGTGATTGTGCATTCTTTAGCCATTTTTTTAATTTACAACTCTAGGAGAGTCCAAGTATATGTAGTTTATGTATTGGAAACTTAGAACCGTTACGGTGAAATGTACTGGTTTGGAAACCGCTGATGTATCCCGTTTTAGGAAATTTTGAGATTGTATGGGTATTGCTTTGGATGATTCTTATGATTATGGTTGTTTTGGTTATGAGTTTTATACGTTTATGGTTGTGGATGCTTTTGAGTTATTTTGTTGCATTGAGTGATTCCATTTAGTGAATCCTTTGTATATATAGTTACTAACTAGTTGCATAATCATGAGTGGTTGTATTGTTTTGATACTTTTTTTGACCTAAATGACCAAACTGTATTGTAATGATGTTTGCAAAGATTATTTAATTTCAATGGGTACATCGCTGATAAACGAGTTTCGAGTGTTTGTACGAATGTCGTTGGGTGACTTGAATTAATTTTGTTGTATAAACTATAATGTAAACAATTAGAAAATGTGTTTTCAATTTTCATAAACTAACCCCTAGTGTGCAGACAAACTTGTCCTTTAAAATATTTTTTTACCAGAATAAAAATGTTAGAATGAATCTATCTTCTTTTCCTCATCTTAAACAGATCAATTTTTGTCAAATATATATTTTATGAGTTATTCCGAGAATTTATTGAGAAAATGATTTATGCGTGTAGTGTATGAAAAAATGAACGTTTTGACGAAGATGGACATGACGTCGTTTAATCCTCAATATGCATACCTGTATCACTATGCATAATTCAGAAGAACTAACGCTACGTCGAATAAATCGTCCACTTAAAACTGTTGTGATAATTAGAAGATATTGTGAGTCAACTTTGTAAAAAATAATTGTTTTTATTACCACCCCTACTACAGGATTTTAAGAAGTAACCTTACTCCTGTCGATTGCATGGAGAGAGTCTCATGCGAGTCCGTACTGACCGAGTCGTTTTGAAAAGAAAATACCAACCGTATTACTCCCAAGAACGAGGTGTCTAGAAAGGAGTGAAGCTTGGTTCGGGGTAGGATATGAGTAACAAGAACCTGATAACTGATACGCAAAAGGGAATCTCCTTTGATGTATTGAAGGTAAGATGGAAGCAAATTGGCTAAAATCTCAAGGTTGAAAGTGAGGAATAGGAAAGATTTCGCCTACATCAAAGATGTGTTGCCTTGCCACTAAGGGATTGTAAAGAGGGCTTCATCACACCGAAAACATGTTGCTCTACAACCAAAGGCCGTAAAGACGACTTCTGTCCCTGAAGTGGAGAAATAGCGATAGTGCGATTGATGACGTGCTATTATCATCAGGGATTAGAGTAAGTCACTATCCAATGCTAGATGACGATAGTGTAGATGTTCTTTTACCAACGATGTTAACAACCCCCAAAAAAAAATGTTGGGGGGCGTGAGAAACGACGAATTCATTAGAGATTCTAGCATAATGGACATTCGTCCCTATCATGGAGGACCCGCCGAAATAGTCAACACACTAAGTCGGATAGTATGGAATCATAAATGAGTATGAGTATTCTGAGTTAATGGAGTGATTCGTCTAAAGATCGTTGCGCGATACGTTAGAGACCGAGTCGACTGTATTGGTCGCGGTATGGAAACGTTGAAATCTTTATTTTTCCGTCAAATGAGCTATAAGCCCATGATGCCGATAATGTTTCCTGATCCATTTTTATTTGTCTGTGTTGACAATATGTGATAAAGTAGGGTTTTCTCCGCCGAATTATGTGCTATGTACTATGTGATTTTGAATGGTAGTAGGTGTTTATGTCATTTTTGTGATTGCCCGCGAGGCAGCATAGGATGTGAGTAATGAGTTAAGTGTAACTCGAATGTAGAGTGGAGTGAATTATATTATGGAATGATAAGATAGATCCAAAAGTCTATCGTTGATCAGGGGAGTATTAACCCATGAGTATGATCACGAATAATTAAGAACCAATCGTGACTAAGCTGAAACCATTGTAAAAGGGGTCTGTCCTAACTACCAGCCGGTAAGAATGAGGAACAAGATCCTCGGTTTGATAGTACCGTGGTGTGATGAGTGAATGATGTTTTGCCAAGGCTTACATTGAATAAACAGGACGGTCATTGTGGCCTAAGGCATCATAGAATAGCGAGCATGAGTTAGTTTTGCTAATGCTATTATCAATAAGCACAGCATGATTTTTTCTAAGTATGATAATGAGCACTGATATGAGATCAAGTAAAAGCTAGACCGTATGTAAAGTCATTATACAATACGAGTACGTGATTATGTGTTTTAGTGATTCACTATGTGCTAGCATAAATGCCTGATGGGTCATAAATATCCAAAATCTGTTTGTGTCGCCAACCGTGGTAGCATTATTAAACGGTACTGAAGGAGCGATGTATGTTCTGTAATTTGGTTATGATTAAGTATTTTGTTTTTCTGATAATGGAATACTTTTTGGTATCGATTAATAATGTACTTATAATTTTGATTCAGTCGAACGTCTATTTCGGTTTTCCGAACCGCAAAAAATTATTTCAGATTTGTTCGTAATGCTTGAATTGGTTATATAAGCTTGGGCGCTTCGTTTCGTAAGATCAACCACAAAGTGTTAGCGATATTTTCGTCTTTAAAAGATTTCTTTAAAGAGCGACATGATTTTGTTTATATCGGATATATTTCTGTGGCGTGTTTTGTCTCCTATGATAAGAGTGATTTTGATTTTGTTTTTGATTTCGTTAGTATGAATTGGAGTAGTTAAGGCGAAAGTAATAAAGCATGAATTTAGTGTACGAGCATGCAAGACAATCTAAGGAGAGAATAAATCGCCTCATCGCAAGCACGTTAAGATAAGTAACAACCCGAGTTTTACGACGCGTACGACGATCGCGTATCCGATGTTGTAATAATTATTTTTCGAGTTTCAGTGAATAAGCGTCGACATTTAAAATTATAATTTGTCAATATAATAAAATATTTCTGGTATTTATTATGACAAAATTGAAAAAAATTTGATAATTTTATTTTTGACGTGTTCTGCGAGTCTACGTTTGATCGCGTGTTTGTTAATCGTTTTCGAGGGATCGTAAAAATTTACGACGCATCTTGTTATTATTTTATTTATCATAAAATATTATTTTTGCGAACCGTGTCGGTTATTTGTATGTGCTTAATTACATATACCTTTTTCCATTAAAAACGAGCCTAAATGACCAAAAACAGACAAAAACTGCCAAATATATGTTTGTTTTGCATTTGTATTGTGTAGGAAATGGATATCACACAAAAGGACGAAAAACAAAGCCAAAAATGACAAAATTTAGCACGGAATGGAAATGTGTGAAAAGACGAAGCCAAATCAAAGCCAAAAAGTCAACAAAGTCAAAAAGTCAATAGAAAAGTCAAACAATCAAAGTCAAAGTCAACTCCAAGAAGCTAAATCAAAAAAAGTATAACTTGAGGGACTGAAATTGCCAAATTCCAAATTATATTAACAAAGTAATAAAAGAATGTGCTGAAATTGCTAATCAGTGAAAATACAACTTTGGGCTGAAATTGCAAAGCCCCTAAAGGCTGTATTACACAAGGACTGACTTTGCAATTCCATTATATAACATGAGGGGTTAATCTTGCCAAACCCTCAAACTCATTTAACCACAAGGACTAATAATGCAACTACTCTTATAAGAGTGAGGGGCTTGTTTTGCCAAATCACCAAAAACTTTACCTGTTACCCCCAACCCCCTATAACCCACTTTCCCGCCAAAAGCTCTAAACCCCATTACCACTCATGGGTTTCCTCCCATCTCTATTACCCTGCAACCCCCTCAAAACCATGGGTAAACCATTTCCCCCACTCCACTAAACCCCTCCGCCATGTTATAATTGCCAAGCTGGCAATCCCACACTCCCCAAGCACTTTTCGATGGCTAAGATGATTGACAAAGAAGCACAAGCAAATTCAAGGGCCAAGATTGAGCTATGATTCATCTCACACAACTAGCACACTTGGTTTATGTCTCTACAAAGAAACACAGAAAGAAGAAGAGAAGAAAAAGACAAAAAGTCAAAGAAAAAGAAGACCTAGTTTTTTAGTATAAATAGATGTCAATTGTAAGCCTTAGGGAGATCATCTTTCTTTTCAGCTTATTTTTAAGTAATTTTTAGCTTAATTTTCCAAGTGTTGTAACATGTTTTCAGTTTAATGAAAGTTTGAAGAAATTTAAGTAATTCTGCCTAGGAATTTTTAATATTTATATACAGATTGTAATTAAAATAGGTTTAAAAAGCTCTAAAAAGCCTTTGAAAATCTCTTATAAGCTGTTTAAACTTAAGTGATGAAAGCTCATTAGCTTTGTGTTGCTTTAAGTTCTTATTTCACCCAAAAATATAAAAAATAAAAAAATCTGTCAAAGCAAGGAGCATAGCATATTGTGGATGGCTATGGATATAGACTCATGGGAACAAATATGAGTGATTAATATGCTTTGAGATTCAAACAGGAAAGCCTTGAGAACTTGTGAGTTCCTTATTTTCATTTTCTTAAGAATCTACTGTAGCATAGCTTAATTATAGCTTATTGTGCTTATTTTCACCTTTTCCTGCTAACTTGTGCTTATTGACATTATCTTTTATCATTTAGTATACCTACATTGTCCTTGTCCCCTTGTTTCATTATTTTAGTTGAATTTGCCTTAAAAAGCTCAAATATGTCCATTTCTTGTTTGCTTATTGTATCTGCTTATTTCCATGGTTTAAGTTCTTCATTAGGTCCCTAGTAAGCTAATAAGCATCTGGTATTAAGGCTTTGTTTGTTAAAAATCAGTTTAATCAGCTTGAAAAAGCCCTTTTTAACATTTAAAGGGGTGTTTGGTACAAGGCCAAAAATGGGTCAAATTGGTAAAGTAAAATGGGGTTTGAGGTATTTAAGAATGATTTGATTAGTTAAAACAAGGTTTAATTAAGAGTTTTTAATAGTTTTTATGTTTTAAATCTCAAAAGCCTAGGTTAATTTAGCTAATATCCAAGTCTGTGGTTATGTGGTTAAGTGGTTTGGCTTATTTTGTAATCTAGCTTAAAGAGGGCAAGTATGACAATTTTTACTTGTTCAAATGATTGTTAAGTTGAGTCCAAAAGAGCTTGCAAAATTTATAACTTTTGGCTTTGAAAGACTTTGTCCAAAAATTTTTAAAAATATTCTTTATACACTACCACTTTTCATATCAAATTTTAATCAACAAGCCATAGTTTTAGCTTTTCAATTTTGGAGTACAAGCTCACTAGGAGCTTGTCTCTGTCTGTCTTAGCTTTATTTTCAAGTTTGAGCTTATTTGGTTGCTTATTCAAAGGGCTGCAATTAGCCTTTGGGTCTGCCATTTAAGGCTCCCCTGGTGCTAAAGCCGTGCTAGCACCTACTTTTCCAGCCCTTGTTCTTGGCTTAATTGTGCTTTAATTTCTATCTTTTTTGCATTTCTTGGTAGCTCATAAGCCACTCTTTAAGTCCCCATAAGCCATTAAGCCCCAAAAGCCCTTTAGCAGCTTAAAAATTAAGCTCAAAGTAACCACCAAAGGCTGTTTTGTATGCAGTTTTGACCCATTTTGCTTATTTGCTTATTAAAGCTTTTTAGCTTATCACTTTTGCTTAAATTAGGTTTAAGTGTGCTTATTAGGTTAGATTAAGCTTATTTAGCTTATTTTGTTTAAAGTAGGGCTTATTTCAGCTTAGTTGCAGCTTTAGTTAAATATTTCTAAGTGTTTTTGCTCTTTAGCTTTTTCTGTCTGTTTTAGCTTATTCCAGCTTATTTCTTTTGCTTATTTTTGTTCTAAGTGCTTATTTAGTGTAGCTTAGTGTCTATGTTAGCTTATTTTCAAGTTTGCATTGCTTGCTTGTCTTAAAAAAAAGCCAAACAGTTAGATAAAATGTCCTTAGTGTAAATTTAGCTTACTGTCCCTTCTTTTGCTTATTTTTCGTGCTTATTTCTAAGTTACAAAATTTTTTCCTTTTTTAAAGTTGCTTATTTTTAGTCTTTTCAAAAAGTTGTAAAAAAAATGAGGAATAAAAGCGTTGGGATTAGGGGAGACCCCGAGTGAGCAAGACTCGAACTCGGGACCTCACCCAAATCAACCAACACTTTTATAACAACACCTCTACCGCTGTGCTACAATAGCTCATCCGGTAGAGGTTTGTTAAATTAAATATATAAGCCCTTTTAGCCTTATAAGCCCACAACCACCATTTAGCTTATTAACAGCTTATTAATAAGTTGTTTTTCCAATTTTAGATTTTTCTTAGGATCTTTGTAGTGTAACTTATTTTCCCTAAATTTTTCATAATTTTTCATAATCGTTTACTATTTTTAATCATTTATTTTTATTAAAACTGTTTTTTAATTATAATAAATTAAATAAAAATCAAAAAAATATTTTTCTTTTTTAGAAAATTTTATTTTATCAGTTTTCACTTAGGAAAAATAGAAAATCTTTCGTAGGGTCGTTTTTGCAAAATTTTACTTTTTAAAGAACGGGTTTCGACCCCGCTTTTTGTTTTCTCATTTTTAAGCTCGTTTTAACTCCGTTTTCAGTCTAGTCTTTTTTATTCTTCATTTTTAGTCACCTAGAGTAGATTAAAAGTACAAATTTCTTTGTAGGGTTATTTTTTTAAAATTTAGGTTTTTGACTCCTTGTTCAGGGCTCGTGCTCTTGTTTATTTTGCTTTATTTCATAGTTTTTAGGTTTTTCTTAATCGTTTTTGCACATTAGTAGATAATTTAGCTTTCTAATCCTCTTAATCATTAATACCATTCAAATTCCAACTTTCCGACTGTACCGATTTTCAAGCACAGCCTCGTTGGGGATAAACGACCCGGGAATATTCTATACTACTTCTCGGTTTCATTGATTATTTTTAGATTATACTTATATATATATATATATATTTTATTATATATTATATATATAAAGGTCTAGTTTAAAACCATTAATCAGCGAGTGTTGTTAATAGAACGATAATGAAGAGAGTTCAAACCCTCATGATTATGACATACAACTGTATTGTTTGGTAAATGGAAGGTTTTTCTCCCAAATTTTATTATTTGTTTACTGTTCGTTGAAACTGAATGATTTAAGTGCTATGTAAATTGTGTACAAAGTTTTGGTTGCTATTGATTTTTGTTGAAAATCTCACTTCATGAAATTATTTTGTACAAAATTTTGCCTTTTAATGTTTAAATATGTGGACAATTCAGTGAGTGGAGCAGTGGTAATTAAACAACTAGGGGAGGCTGGGGTATTTCTTTTAACTGCATAATAAAGCTAACCAAAAGCACACCATATGATGTTAGTTTATCACTTTTGTTTGATGATGAAAACTGTTTTATGCATAGGTAGTTGATCTCACCAAGGATGATGATGACTAATACACTGATGACATTTCAGGTAGTTTTGGCTGAAATTTACTTTCGTCATTTCATTGAAGTTAATTTAGCGCAGTGGTTATGTTTCTAAATTTCAGTATTATGGTTGTCAGATGCTACATGTATCATTCATTGTAAACATCTTCCCGGATGGATATACAATTGACAAGTCTCTTAAGATTTTTCTCCTTTCAGCTTTCTGTCAGTGTCCTTCTATTCTGATTTGCATACGCTGTGAACTAATTGATATATTGTATTATGGTATGTTAGAACCGTTACAGCAACTACCAAACACTCCGTTACAGCAGCCATCCAAACATCCCCTGTCATCAACCAAACACCCTCTTACAGCAGTCATCCAAACACCCATTGACAGCAACAAAAAACCCCTTATGTAACCAACAAATATAATTCTTTGTTGATTATTCTAAATGATTAATTGTTTTACAGTTAGTTTGCACTTCATATTGGTAATATTTGTCAATATTATTAGTGATACCCATGGAAGAAGAGTGATGTAGAGTTTCTGATGCAAAGTTTCTGATGGATTGTCAAGGTAATGACATTATGGATTATAATAGGCTACGAAATGAATATAATGTTAGAAAAAATTATAGGCAAACTCTTTCAAAAAAGATTATATCAAATCAGTTAATAAACAAGATGATGACCCATACCTAAATTTGAAACATACTTTCTAATAAAGAAAATATAAGCACGTGAAAATATAATTAAGTTATGCTTTTAGATAAATATCTAACGTTGAGCCCTGACACATGACGCATATCTAAAGTTGCATAATTTTGTTTATTTAGTATCTTTAGACTATTATTGTTATCCAATAAGTCTTGTCTTTTTGGGGGGTTATTTCAGGGTGAAATGCAACATCTAATGAGTCTTGCTTGCTATGATTTGCCCACAAGACGAGATTGATGGTTTTAACGCTACTACTATAGACACCGATAAGAAGCTTGATGTTACAAAGTTAGTAGGTATATTTTTATCTTTATTGCGATTGACATAACTCTGGACATTCTTCAAATGTGTTACAAATGATAGAGGTAGGTTGTTCCATTCCAGAAATATGCATATGTGTAAAGCTGGCATGATTCACTAATTTAGTTAGCTATGTTGTTTTTCATCCTTAACGTTGTCAATGGGCCGAACCACTTGAAAGTTGTTTATTGTGTACATAAAGACTAAAAACTTCATAAGCCGCTATGTTGAAAAAATCAAATCAAATATGGAACATTATAGTTTTTGGAATCATATTTTCTACTTATTAATACTATTAAGTTCTATTTCATCAAATGTGTTTTGTGGGTCGGTCCATCCTGTTTTCATCATCAAAAAGACATTCATTTTGACCCACTCTTAAAAGTTATATGCTTTGCCCTTGCAAGGGTGGAACTTCTATCAAGTGTGGAGGTAAATACACAAAATCAACAATGAACGTTGTTCACGAAGAAGCTTTATTTTGCATTTGAATTTTCAACATATATTTTGTGCTCATGGACAACTTATTAACTTTTATTTTCTCATATTGGATGAACATATATTTCTTTTCGTTCTTAAAGCATTCAACAAATATGTTGATATATTTATAATTGTTTGACTTTTGCTTAATTTAAGAAAGTACATCATATCTTAACTCAAAACACTTATCTTATGCAGGTATGCTGGCAGGTCTAATAGGTCTTCACAAGTAATTTTTTATCGTGGGAATACCTAACACATCTTCACACCAGCACGTTTTGATGACCATAAATGCAGCATGTAGGTTTATATTTAAGAATGCAGGGTCTTAAATTTAAATCATCATCACAGCACATCCTTACTTTCATTCCATTTACAGCATCCTGGTCAATTTTTTTATCTACACTAACTAATTATTTTAATCTCTTTTTTTGCGAGGTTAGAGCCATCTATATGTGCGGATTTGGGTTTCACGGCATTACAATGAAGGTACTATCCACATACCAATTATTTGAAATTTTTTGCATGTGCAGAGATATGATATTGGAAAGTGCGTTAACCAACATGGTCGGTTCTATGAAACATCATATTAAGTAAACTTTGCGAGGTTAGACCTATCTAGAGGTGACACTTACAATCGGGTTTCGTAATGGGTCAAATCAAGTAACTCTTACGGTTCGAAATGAGCGAGCGGGTTTACCCAAATCACTTATTGCACTATTTTAATAACAGTATTTATTAACAATATAAACTTTTACTGATAAACTTTGGCGACTTTTGGCCTATCTGACCTGTGGTGTCTTTCAAGCATTGATGTTTTCGAGTTTTATCTCTTCATTATGTTTTTAATTGCACCCTTCTGTTTTAGTTGTAATACATAGTTACATTTTTACAGCTTATTAGTACTATGTTACTTATGTTACACTTTTAGGGTACTACACTTTATGTGACACTTGAACCATGTCCTATGTTTGCTGGAGCAATCCTTCAAGCCCGAATTGACACAATTTTAGTTTATCAATAACAATCCTTGCAAAAGAGTGTCAATATTTATATTAAAGAATTTTGCTTTGGATTCCAAGGTGTATCTTGAGTACCAGTAATTGTATATACCACGATGCCAATTAGACACAATGTGAAATAGCTTTATAAGATTCCTTAGTTATAATGCTGAACTTTTGGTTTTGACTTTAATTTGAACAAACACAACAGTGGTCTTAGGTTCAATCCACGTGCTTTTGGTCTTTGCCATTTTCTGCACGAAAGTGCATACCTCTGCATTGCATAATATACGAATCATCATAATCACCAGCATGTAAAAAAGATCACTTTTAAATAACAGTCTTAACATGAACCTTTGTTGTGGCTTATTTAGTCACGTCTCTGGTTGATTTTCCTTCATCTTCTTTTGAACCATTAAAGGGTACCCAATAACAGTGACATAATTGGTGTATATGTATGAGACCCGGTCCAGTCCATTGTTTATGCTATCTAGGACTAGGACCATTGGAATTTGGAAGTGAGGAAGTTACTCCCTCCGTCCCAAAATTATTGTCCCCCGACAAAAAACACACAGTTTAAGAAAAATGCATTTATTACTGCTTTC
>BQNB010057821.1:4634-36766 GCA_026074375.1 Tanacetum coccineum
CGTTACATCATCACTAATCACGTATACTTATATGTTAATTTTAACGATATAGTGCATATTATTGATCATCTTTATTCATTCATAACCAAAATGGATTTGACAATTTCTTGTGCTCTTCGGTTTGGTATGTTTATATGCCAATTTTTATTTCCAATAGTTGGTTACTATATGCTTTTTAGTTTTCTTAATAGATGGTAACTTAATTCTTGATGTGGATGCCATAAAACTCGTTTCCATAGCATGTGTAGTAATTGGAAGTAAACAGAAAGCCTTTATAATGGTTAAGTTAGTAAGATAAATGGCGTAATTGCGGTTAATAAGTTAGTAGACTTGTTGCGGATTGGTACCTAGCTTGATCAAAATTTAAGTTTAAGGATGATGATCGTATCAGAACCCTGTTAGTTGTTATATACTAAATTGAATTAATGAAGTGAAATTTAGTTACTACAAGAACAATTGAACTAATGTAGTAAAATTTAGTTACTGATTCGCTACACTTAATTTCTACAGGATTAACGCTTTGATTTGAGATTAGTTAGTTGTTATATAGTGGACTGAACTGAAACTAGTTTCGCACTGATTGATGCTAAGGTTAGCTACCTGTAAATTATAGTATTAAAAGATAATCAGAATATTACAAGCTCTAGGGTTGGCTGGTAGGGTAGGGTGTGCCTTTGTTGTTACCAGTGTTGCAAAAATTGGCCTAGGCGGCCGATTAATCTCGGTTCGCTTAGGCGTTAGGCGGGCATTAATGCTAATTTTCCACTAATCGGTCTTATTAATCATTTGGTCAAAAATCCGGTCACAAATATAAGCCGATTAATAAAATAAAATTCGGAAAAAATCGGGCATAAATCAACCAAATCAGACAAAAACTTCGCCAAAATCGGGACAAAAATTTCGGCCAACTCGTACTGATAAAATCAGGCCAAATCGGGGGAAAATTGGCCAAATGAGACAAAATCAGTTATCTCTGGCAAATCAGGCACATATTTTCAAAATTTAAGATTAGTATATTATATATAGATATATATATATATATATAATATATATATATATATATATATAAATATATATATATATATATATATATATATAAAGAGCCAATCTGATTAATCTTCGCCTAACCCGATTAATATCAGCTAGGCTGTATTTTTCGGCCCGCCCAGCTAGTGCCTAAACGTTTTGCAACTTGTTGTTACAAATAACGAATTTTACAGAAGTAATTCAGTGTGACCCAGGCGTAAACTAGGAGTTTTTTTTTGCCATAAAAGGCATGCATCTTGTAGCGAGTAAGAGTTTTAATAGTTAGATTTGCACCCGTTCTTTAGTTTTAGATAAATGGCAGAAAGGATCAGCTTCCTTGTGGCAAGATCATTTGATTTCAAGATAATCGGTATTACAAAAGCAATTCAGAAATTGTGAGTTATGAATTTGGATAGTGATCAAGGAATGTGTTTTTATAAGTTAGAATGTGGTTTTAAGTAATGATAGTCAGGACTGAACTCAGATGACATCTTCCATATATCTGTTTACAGTTAAAAATGATCACTTTTTAAGAGAATGCATTAGGACGGGGATCTAGTCCATGACATATATAAATGGCGGGTAACGTTAATAGCATACCATTAAACTTGAATTGAGACCATGCCTTAAAAAGAAGATGAGATGGTTTCTCATTACTTTTGTAGTTGCAAAAGCATTGTTCATTACATCGTTCATTACATAGTAATTGTATGCTAATTATTTTCATACCCGTGTGAATGTTTTTCAATATATTTTTTATTAATAATGAACTTATATTGGTTTCTTTTCTCGTAGATGTTGTGATTCATAAATGATGGATCCTTGCAATTGCATGGAACCTGATGGGATGCTGTAATTGCTCTTTCTCAAAAAATCTATGATTTTTCCATATGGTTATTTGTAAGACATGTTTTTCCATATGAAATTTATTGAATATGTATGATCGTGATGATTAGCTGTATTGAATCCTTGTTATTGCAATGAATAGCTGTATTGAATCCTTGTTATTACAATGAATTGTTTGTATCAAGCATTATTTGCAGTTTACTACTTCCTTCGTCCCAAAATTATTGTCCCCTATTGACTTTTTAAGTCTTTTTCTTCTAATTTTGACCTTAAATATTTTTGTTTGTGTTATATAATACTTTTTGAAATTTATAACAATGAAAATACATTTAAAAACCAATCAATTCATATATATTACATCAAGTATTATATAATACAAACAAAAATATTTAAGGTCAAACTTCAAAGAAAAAGACTTAAAAGTCAATAGGAGATAATAATTTTAGGACGGAGGGAGTAGTTTGTAGCATACTTGTTGGGCCAATTCAGAGCCCAATGATCCCTGCCAATATTTAAACAGAAATTAGGCTAAGTATTAAAGATTCGTTGAGTACAAGTCAAAGACATCGTCAAGGAAATCGAAGATCACTTGAAGACATACTCGTAAGCTGGGATGGATATCAACTGGTATGTAGAAGGAATACGTTGTGATTCTAAGGAGAGTCAGAGGTGACAATACGCTGACTATCCTATTACCCTTTGAAGAAGAACAAGTTGAGCTTAAGATGTTCTCTGAAGTTTAGGCGGGAAACTCAATAAAGCATTAAGGCGGGACAAAAGGTTATTTTAGTTAAAGTTTGTACCAAGTAAAAAGTTGGTAAAAGTAGTGAACTGTTGGCAGAACTGTTCAATAAAGTATGGGCGGGTAGTTTCCAAGAATGGATGTGCATTAAATACCTCGTATGTCCTTCACTTTTATTGTATTTATTATAGGCATTTACTCCTTTGTCGAACTTACAAGGTAGACCTTTGATCCACTCAACTGGTCTATATAAGTTCGCTTGTAAACTTGATACTCTATCAAATTTACTTGTTCAAAGGGCAATCTTACATTGTCATTCAACTTGTGTGATCCATAGCACACTGTAATACTTTGATTCTTATCAATAAAGCATTACACGATTGAAAAGTTATTACTTGTGTTATTTACATTAGATAAGTGTTATATTCCATAGAGACGTGTAAATTAGGACTTTCAATTAGTATCAAAGCAAGGTTGATTTATAAAACCTTTTAGAAACTGTTCTTTGTTTTAAACAAATCAAGATCCAATCATGTCTTGAACCGTACCACCTATCCTACCACCACTTAGAACAAGTTTTGGCAGTGTGGGTAACCCTAATCCTAATAGGGTTGACACGATGCCTATAAATGACATTCCCAACACTACACCTGCAACCAATGTAGGTCAAAATGTTGTTGATGATAACCTCCCTCAACTTCTTGATTCTAGAGGAGGGTCTCATGTCACAAATGTTCCTGAGTTTGACAGAGAGGACTTTACAAGTTGGAAAGTTAGGTTCTTGTTATTCCTTGATGGCTTTGAACCTTACCTTCTGAAAACATTGGAGGACGGACCATTTGTTCCCATGTCAAGTTTGTCCACTTCTGATAATCCTTTACCCAAACGTCAAAATCAATGGTCAAAAACTGAGAGTTGCCTTGCTAATCAAGATAAAATATTAAAAAGTATCATTATATCTTGCTTACCAAATGATGTTATGAAATCTGTCATTAAATGCAAAACTACAAAGGAGATGTGGAATGATCTCATTTTAGCTCATGAGAGACCATCTGATACAAGAGATACTAAGATTGATGCCTTGAGACTCAAGTTCAATGCTTTTAAATCACTTGAAGGTGAAAAAGTAAATGGAACTTTCACAAGGCTAAAATGCTTGCTAAATGATCTTGAAAACAATGGTGTTATCATTCCTCAAGCTGAAGTAAATGTCACATTTGTTAACAGCCTGCTAAGAAAATGGTTGAGCATGAATCAAACTCAGAGAGCCAATAACTCTATTAAAAATGATAACATGGCTACTCTATATGGCAAATACAATTATGAAGAAGGCCTGATTGACCAGGTATATAAGTCAAAAAGATTTACCATTTAGGCCTCAAGGTTAAAAGTCTTGATTTCTAACCATCAATCTCAGGACAGTGACTCAGATGTTGAAGAAGATCAAAGGACCAGCAATGAATTCATGGCTGATTTAAATGCTGAGTATCATGAACGAGCTCTGCTGGCAAATCACAAATGGTATTATAAGAGATCAGGGAGGCTTGGATTAGCAAGGAAACCCATAGACAAACTAAGGAAACCTGTTTCACTTGTGGGGAACTTAGTCATTTTCAAAAGGATTGCCCTTTAGACAAAACCTCCACACCATCTTATCCATCTTCAAACAATTCCTACAAACCTAAACCTTACACACCATCCTTCAACCAAACATCTTCCCAGAATACTGCCAATCATCAAAAGGATTACAAAGGAAAATACAAGGGACTTAAAGCTGAGATGGTTGTCCTAACCAAGAGGATTGATGATCTGACAAAGGGAAAGAGTGAAAAGGGAAAGAATGAGAAAGGAAAAAGTAAAAATGGTTTTATTGCTGAGTCATTTGACTGGGATGAAGAATTTGTCTCCTCAGAGGATGAAGGGATCACCAAGATTAGGAAATTTATGGCAATTGCTAAAGATGAGCCATTTGTTGGGAAGGCTGATGTAAGATCTGGTCAATGGGTTGACATCATTATGAAAAATATACACAGACTCTTTTCTATGACTGATGGTGATGAAAGGAAACATGTTCTGGACTATACTCATGTTGACATTTACTATGTGGAGGATCAGAGGAAAATTTTGGTTAACAAATTTATTCTTCTTAAATAAGAACTGTCCTTACATAAGTCTAAACTCTATAACTTAAAAAACACTGTGTCCATTAACTGTTCTCTTCAAAATGAAGTCATCAGAGTCAATCTAGAAAATGAATCTCTGAAGGATGAGATCTCTGACCTTAAAAAGGTCATTAAAAAATAGACCTGCAGTAAAGTCATCCTTGACTAAATGCTCTCTGAGTAGATACCTGGCAACATTGTCAAGGCCCTAGGAGGAAGAGATAAGAGGAAAGGAAAAAAAATTTCAAAAAAAAATTGTTTTCACCAAGGCTGATGAATCCTCATCAATGTCAATTCCTAAGATCACCTCTGACTCTGAGTCTGAATATGAGACTCAAGAACCTCTTCCACCTCTTCCCAAGCTGATAGGAGCTGCACCCGCTGGTTCTTCAGATAGCCTTTTTTCTTTAGCTGACCTAACTTTCAACATGGCTGACCTAACACTTAACACATATGTCCCTGAGAAGACTAAACCAACATCTGTTAATGTGTCATCTGCTTATGTCATTAAGAAAAGGACTTGAAAACAAATCACTAGCTGTCCCTAAATCTTGCTCTGACAAGAAAGCTGACTCATCCACTGAGCAACTTCTTCATACTCTGATGGAAGAGGTAAAGGGTCTCAAAAGGCAAATAGAGATCCCTTTAGGCACCTATCCATCAAAATCTAAGTCATGTATTTCAAATCTACCAAGCAAAAGACCTGGTTTGGACCTTGTAAACACTGTCGGTTAAGAAATCATCTCTCTGATGACTGCTATTCAAAATCAAAGTGCTCTACATGTGGATCCACTGACCATTTGACCAAAGAACACTTAGAATAAACTACTATTAATAAAACCCTAACCAAGCTTAAAGCTCAGTCATCTATGAATCCTTCTGCTAAGAAAGCTCATATGATTCCAAAACCTTGCAAAGAGTGTAAATACTATAGATTTAATAAACATCACTCTGATAATTATGAATACTACCCTGGGTGTGAAGTATGTGGTAGTATTGCTCATGAACCAGCTGACTGTCCTAAGAAGCATCCTAACAGTAGGAAACCAAGGATTGCTAACAAGCGATCCACTGAACCCACTGAAAAGTAGGTTCACAAAAGAAACTAATCTGTGTGAAAAGGTCTGTGCAGTATTACCTAAAGAGGTATATATGGTATCTAGATAGTGGTTTCTCTAGATACATGACAAGGATTAAACAATATCTTCACAGATATTCAAAGGAGTTAGGTCCTAAAGTGATTTTTAGAGATGACTCTTCAAGCGACACAGAAGGATATGGCTCAATTAATTGTAATGGAATCACCTTTACCAGGGTTGCATATGTGAATTGTTTAAAGCATAACTTGATCAGCATCAGTCAGCTGTATGATGCTAACTTTAAAGTTCTGTTTACAAAGACTCAAGGAACCATTTTCAATCAAAATGATGAAGTTGTCCTCATTGCTCCTATAAGAAGAGATATCGATGTCATTGATATGTCATCTTTCAATAAAGAAAGCAATGCCTATTTCTTTGCTAAGGCCTCTCCAAAGGTTAACTGGCTCTGCCATAAGAGACTATCTCACCTCAACTTCAAAAACATAAACAACCTTTCAAAACACAACCTTGTCTCTGGCCTTCCCTCCATGGCCTTCTCTAAAGATACAAACTGTTCAGCATGTAAGAAAGGGAAGCATCACAGAGCATCATTCAAAACTAAGAGATCATTTTCCATCAACAAGTGCTTACATCTTATGGAAACCTAAAGATCGCTGGATCGTTTAAGCTCAGGTTTTTTAGACCATTATCTAGGATAATATCAATGTTCATAAGTTATAAAAACAAAGCGGAATAAGAACAAAGATATTCAACAAGGTTTTACCAAACATTCCAACCCTGATATTATTTGATCAAGATAATACGGTTACATCAACAAACTATAACAGGAATCATAAGATTCTTGAAGCTACACAACTTATGCTAGCATCTACTTCTTGTTGTACAACTACAAAACTAACTCTAAACCCTAGTCACCTTTATTAAGGATGATGCCTAGACACACATACACCTTTTAGTGTTTACATCTTTCTCTTGTGCACACACTAAACAATGTCTATGGATCTCTTTATATAGAGAGTCCATAAGACTTACAAGGAAACTAATTAAAACATTCATAAAGGAATTCTAATTGTATTATGAAACTTTCTTCTTTCCTAATAACTATCTTTGACTCATTAAAGCACGTTGACCAAGAATTCCTTATCTTTGACTTATTAAAGCCAGTTGACTAAGAATTCTTCATCTTTGACTTGTTTCCTTTATATCATATATTGTTTTCTTTTGTATCATCAAATCAATAATTCCTAACAATCTTCCCCTATTTGATGATGACAAAACAAACAATAAATTCTTCCCCTTAACTTCAGATCTTCCCTTAAAGTTAAGATTTCCTTGCCATGTCGTGCCACCACACATAATAAGTTGCAAATAATATCATCTTTGTAACATCTTCCCCTTTTTGTCATAAACCAATAGGGGACTGTGAAGATATGCAACTTTGATCTTTACAACCACAAACCATATATCACACTTCTAATCCAAGCTTTCCAATGTCTCAAATTACCCTCCATGACGCACCTTAAGAAAAATGAACTTGAGCAGTAGAAACTTACACTAGCAGTAGTAACAAAGGCTAGTAGTAGTAAAAACCTTCACCTCAATGTAGCATGTAAATGGTTAAACATTTTAACAATAAGCTTCCCCTGAAACCCATATGTTAACCATTTCTTGAATCTTCAATTCTGTAGGCTCTATGTAATGATCACTGATGAAGAAAACTAAGTATAACCAACTTGATGTAGAAGTAGAATAACCCAAACTTGTATCTTATGTCTTGCCCTATAATATGATAAGAACTCATAATCTTCTTCTTCGTTTTATGAGTAGACCTCGATCTCTTGATAAATCCGCATGCCTATACATGAGTCACTGAGCCAAGTGATAGTAAATACCTGTGAGTACTACAATGTATCTCCTTACATCAGGTAAAAACTAGTTTTATCAAGTCTTCATCATAAACCGTATATAACCAAACAAGTTATCTTCAAGACCAAAAGATATAATAAGAACACGCATCTGAAAAATCCACTTCATCTTCAAATAAGTGATAAACAATTTTCTTCGTAATCAATTAATCCAATAAATACTAGCCTTTAATTCAGTTAAGAACCAAAAACCAAAACACCTTCTGTGTGTGTCACCCATCTGTCCAAAATCTTGTATCCATCCGAGAAGAAAAATCATTCCTTGTACGATATCGGATGACATTAACAGTATAAACATTTTCTCGGACGAAACAAACAGTACCTTCGAACAGTATTAATCATGCTCAACAGTATTAACATGTAATGAAAGCAGTACTAACTTCCTTGTTCGAACAGTTAGCAGCATAAACATCCATGTTGAGCAGCATTAAAATCATTTGAACACCACATGCTCGAACAACTGTATAAACCTTCCTGTATACGAACAATATAGATATCCTTGGCATACACGTATATCTTCAGAATAAAAACGAGAACAGTAGCTTCTTTTTGTTCAACAGTAGTAACATATACGTGAACCCACTAAAATATCTTGACAGCAGAAACATTCTTCGAGCAGCATAAATATACACAAGCAGCATATGACAAACATTATATTTACTTGAAATCCCAATATCATACTAAGCCAATCTGCCATATCTTTTCCTTTTATAATCAAAACTTTCTTTCTTTATAGCTTTTCACCAACGAACAAGCAGCATAAAATCTCTTCCATATTTTCTTCGGACCCACTGCTGTTAACTTTGCATTCTTCACCATATAATCGAAGATACAACCAGTTCACAATTTCTTTTACTTTTCTTCTTAACACTTTATACATTCATGATCCAATGCAAACTCGAACAATAAAACAGTCGGTCACAATAAACCATTGGCAACAAAATCGAGTCCTTTTTATCCTTTTTCTTCGATTTATAAAACCTTGTAGATCCTAGATCGAGAGACACGATGCTCTAATACAAATTGTGTAAACCTAAATATCGTTGGATCGTTTAAGCTCAGGTTGTTTAGACCATTATCTAAGATAATATCAATGTTCATAAGTTATAAAAAGAAAGTGGAATAAGAACAATGATATTCAACAAGGTGTTCTTCATTAATAACCAAACGTTCTACATAGCCCCAATTCTAGATGATCAATTCCAGAACGGTTACTCTAACTAATAACAGGAATCATAGATTCTTGAGGCTAAAACAAACAAACCCTAGGCGTCTATTAGAGGACTTGACGCCTAGATACACACACACCTTTACCGTGTTTACATCTTTTCTCTTGTACACACACTAAACAATGTCTATGGATCTCTTTATATACAGAGTCCATAAGACTTCCAAGGAAACTAATTAAAACATTCATAAAGGAATTCTAATTGTATTATGAAACTTTCTTCTTTTCTAATAACTATCTTTGACTCATTAAAGCACGTTGACCAAGAATTCCTTATCTTTGACTCATTAAAGCAAGTTGACCAAGAATTCTTCATCTTTGACTTGTTTCCTTTATATCATATACTGTTTCCTTTTGTATCATCAAATCAATAATTCCTAACATATCTCCTTCACTTAGATTTGTTTGGACCGGTCAAACCTTAACCCATCAGCTACAAAAAATATACCCTGGTCATTGCAGATGAATACTTAAGATATATGATGCGTATTTTCTTTTAAAATATATTCTTATCAAGTTTTAAATTTATAAAACTCGATCTACCTAACGACGCACTAACGGGCAGAGAACCCGATCGTGGGAAGTATAGAATGGTAGTGAAACATTTACAGGTATTTTAGGGGGTATTTTGCCACCAAAAAGTATTAAATATTTGATGTTATCAAATATCCCCCCACTTAACTTCTGTTTGCCCTCAAGTAGAACCTATTAAAATATTTCATAAAAAGATTTCTGGAGAATAACTTCAAGAAATGAATTTATAAAACTCTTATGCTAGAAAATATCAAAGCCAAAGACCTCACGAAAAGGGGATAAAAAATCACTCAGCTCTCCACTAGTCTAAGTGTTTCAGTTTCGGGGTGATTGCTCAATTGCACAGTCATAGCATGTCTTCTATCATAAGCTTGGAAAGTACACAAATCTGCACCAGTTAGAATTAGGGTCTAAATAACTCTCAAAGGCAACAAGGGTGTTGTGATTTAAAGGGTGATAAAGGGTTAGGATAGACATGGGATACACATTTAATGGTTGATAATGCAAAAACACAAAACAAATAGTCTAAAGTAATCTAAGGTTGTCATAACTAGCTACGGTCCATCCATGGGTCCAATAGTTAAAGTCTAAAAATTAGATCTTCAATAATGGGCTACTAGCTTCATTCTTTATAAGTATCAGTATAACTTTGTGTAATAATGGGCTACTACCTTCATTTTACAGAGATGTTTTGGTACAATTATGGGCTACTAGCTCCATTTTTATTATTATTTTTTTATTTTTGCACCATCTTTACATTTTAGCACATGGGTGGCCTTTTTGTTGCACCATCTTTTCTTCATGGTAAATATGCAAATGCTATAGGGATTTATATCTTTAATTATTGCCCCTGCAACATTCGATATTACACATACATCCCCCCACTTAAGATAAACAATGTCAAAAGTGGTGATACAGGGGGGTCTTGATAGATCATAATTGATTGGTCTTCCACAAAAGCATATAATTCTCGTTCCTATTCCCCCGAACCATGGACTTAAGTAGCCAGAGATTTCAACACAAAGAAAAATTAAGACTACTAGGAAGGCTAAGGTGAAATGGTGTATCGAAACATTTAAAGTAGGTGAAAACATAGATTAGCTCAACATGGGTGATCTAGGCGTATCTAATAATAAGTGCAACAGAAGGGTTTATCACGAGAGGTCGACAAGTCAGTGTAACAATTTGATAAACGCACACATACAGGCTATTTGGGTGATTTCATAAGTGTTGTCTTCTTGAACTATCTATTCTTGCTAATCAATTAGGTCTCGAAATGATGTACAGGCCAAGTTCTAAAGTCTACAATACTACCGGCACACTTAATATTTTGGTGGATTTTTTAGTACTATGATGGAAACGGAATATTAGGCTTAAATCTCACCAAATAGTAATAAAGGGTAATGTGCATTCGGCAAAGATTAATTCTAGTTTATTTAAGAAAAATTAGTCAAAATTTTTAAATTTGGCATAATTTTTAAAGAAAACTAGATAATCGAAGGCAAAACATACGTCAAATATTAATTCTACTCCCATCTCCTCACTTGATTTGTACAATGTCCCTATTGTACATTAAGGAAATGAAAATAATAAGAAAAGAGAATAATTAAGACAAGAAACTCCCTAAGCATTGCTTCAAGATTTGAAATTAGGCGGAAATCTATTAGATTATCTCCGTCTTCCCGCAAGCTCTTTATCTCCTATGATCACAGAAACAAACCAAAGAATAAAACCTTCTACAAGAATTATGAAGTGTATAGGAAATACAAACCTAACTCACTTTCGTAAGAATCATGGTTGCATTTAGCCTATGCAACAAGACTTTTAAACCACTTGGTGGCCCAAGTGGACGAGTTTAGTCTCGTGAGGGCTTCCAGAGAACATACCTACAAAGTCCATTTACTTATACAAGGTTTAGACATGTTTAAAACTTAAATTTTTAAGATTTCAGAAGGAGGTTACGGCGTAACCATAGTGGTTACATCGTAATCAAATGGTAAAATTTTTAAGTTTTTAAGGTGTTACGGCGTAACTGTGAAATGGATTACGTCGTAACTTTAGTGGTTACGGCGTAACTAAAGCTGTTACACCGCAACTGCTGCAATTTCAGCAAGGTTACCAAATGAATATGAGTCGAGCCGGTCTCGATAATTGCCTCCTAGCTTCTATATTCTGCAAAATAAAGTAAGAAACATACAAACCAACTAATATAAAAAGAAATTCTATTAAATAAAAGACGGGTTGTCTCCCGGCAAGCACTTTTGTTTATTAACGAGTCTTTAAGTTATACTCGTGCTCTTTTTACGTTTTGTCATTTTCCAATTTTTTCAGCCCCTCATTTCTCCAACAATCTGTGTAGATTCTTCTTTTAGTTATGTTACATACCTTTCCAAAGGCCACTCTTACCCAGTTGTCAAAGCTTAAACTTTCCCATTCTAAAGTTGTTCGTATATCATCGTTACTACTTTCCCAATACTCTTTGTTTTCCCTAGGGTTGTCTCCTCCGTCACATTCGTCAAAATGGGGGTTACATGAAGACCATTTGGTGCATACGTCATCCTTCCACTGGTAAATTGGTTTACATCAATGTCTCCTTTTTGTATTGGAAAGATCTTTCGAACTCCTCTTTCTTTCCTCAATTATTTCTGCCCTTATATCGGCGATGTTAGTTGTTGTTCTGGGAAATTCTTTTATGTTCAAAATCTTAGTTTTCGTGAATATTTCACCAACCCCTAGGTTATACTTAGTTATTTTAGATTTTTCTTTTTTAATTGGTGGGGGTTTTGTATAAGGCATTCATAGCAACTTGTTCCTCCTTTGCTTATAAGCTTCATCATTATAGTCAATGAATCCATCATATAATATAGGTTCTAGGTAGTCAATGATTCCTTCCAAGTCGTCCTTATCTCTGCTAACCTTTGAAAACCATTATTCAGGTAACTTGTTAACCATTGCCCCGATTATTGCTCTCTCCTTGGTCTCCCCACATTTCTCAGGATCTTCCTGTTCTTCTGTTAAGATCTTTTCTCGTATTTGTCCTCTAAGCTTATTGTCCTAAATTTTTTGAAGGATTATTTCTTTAGTTATATTGTTCACATTACCGTACCTTGCCCTTACCCAATTGGTACAGCTTAATCCTTCCCATTCTAAATTTATGCGATCATTATCGTTTGTGCTTTTCTAGTAATGCTTCAATTTTTTATCTAGGATTCCCCCTCCATCGCATATTTTGTAGTAAGGGTCACATGATACCCATAATGTGTATCCTTTTTCATGTTTCTGGCGAGCAGATTCACACCAATGGGTTTTATTAATAGCTCCACGACTTATTCCAGCCTGTGATGTTGGTCGTGTGTTAAGGTGTTCATCAATAGTCGTATTACACTCTTGTTCCTTCATCTTGATTTTCACCCTGTCTTCCTTAATCCCAAGCGAGACTTCTCTGGTGGAAATATTAATATCAGCATGAATGTTGGTTAAAAAAGGTGAACCAAGAATGATATTTTTGTTGTTTAATTCCTTTGTATCAATGATTACAAAGTCGGAGGTAAAAGAAAACTTATCAATTTTTACCAGGACGTTTTCAACTATCCCCTGGGAGACACACCTAGCTTTATCAGCCATTTCTACTATATGTTAGCATGCTTTGGATCAGCAAGACTTAATTCATCCAACATAGACTTAGACATAATATCAATGCTGGCTCCTAAGTCTACTATTGCATTTATGCTAAATATATCAACTTAACAAGGGATAGTAAGACTTTTTGGGTTTGGTTTCTCAGGTAGGCTTGATATACTTTCAATTTGGCTGGTTTCTTTCTAATGCACGTCAATTTTTTGTGTGTGAACCATCATGCACTTACTTACTTCTTGTTCTTCCCTTCTATGTTGATCGATCTGGGCTTCCCACTTTCTTAGGGCATCATCCCTGGCTTGCCTCCTAAGGTTAGAATGATTATTGTTGGGATTAAAAGCTTCTTGATGCTGTTTAGAAATTACTACTGCTAAGTGGAAGTTAAGACTGCTAAGGTTTGTTACTTCTGCCAAGCATAAATTAGTACTATTAGTAATCTTTATGAAAAATCTACTAAGTAGTTAGTACTGCTAGTTACTACTGCTAGTGTATATTAGTACTGCTAGTTACTACTGCTAGTAATGTTAGTATTGCCAGAGTAAAGTTAGTACTACTAGTGTAACTTAGTACTGCTGGAGAAGAATGAAGAAAATATTCTAAGTAGTTAATGTTGCTTGTACACAGTTAGTGTTGCTGGTATAAAAGTTACTACTGTTGGTGTTAATGTTGCTGGTATAAAGTTACAACTGCTGACAGAGTTACAACTGCTAAAAGATTACAACTACTGAAAGGATAAAGATTGATTGAAGAACAAGATTACTTACGGGATAAGCTTGAGTTATCTATAGAAAAGATCTTAGTGAATATTCTAAGTTTTTGTAATATATTGTAAATCAACTAGGACTCCTTGGTGTATAAAAAGAGGTCTTAGGGTATAGAGTTGTATGTATCAAAATGAGTCATTCATAGAATTGTCATAGCTTCAAGGTTTTGTAACCCTAACACTATTAAGAGTGTTCATATTATATTGAGGCTGAAAGTTTGGTAACCTGTTTGTTATTGATCTTGTTCGTTACTATTTCATTGAAATTCTTCTTAGTATCATTGACTAGATTCTGCATAGTATTTGATATTTATAATCAAAGTTTCTATCATAGTTGTTTTGTATTTATTCAATACAACTTAGCCTTATACAAGCTAAGCAAGATTTATTCTATTAGGATCAACAAGTGGTATCAGAGCTTGTGAGAAGCTTTGAATAGGAAGAAACTTTACTACACACAAGATCTTTTTTTAAGAAGCAGTAGATTCTCAAACTACTCAAACCATCAAGCTACCCATACTACAACCTAGTGAGTATGATCTCTGGAAGATGAGGATAGAGCAATACCTATAGTTCATTGATTACACTCTATAGGAGATCGTAGAAAATGGTAATGAACCTATAGTAACAAAAACTGTTAATGGTAAGGAGACTGTTATCCCTCCTACAAGTATTGAAGAGAAGGCACAAAGAAGGGCAGAGTTGAAGGCAAGAAGCACTTTGTTGATGGCCTTACCTAATGAGCATCAATTAAAGTTCAACTTATACAAGGATGCTAAGACACTGATGCAGGCTATTGAGAACAGATTTGGAGGTAATACTGCTACAAAGAAAACTCAAAAGTGATTGACCAAACCTAGGAAAGGATTCAAAAGCTAATTAGTCAACTAAAGATGCATCGTGAAGTTATCCCTCAAGAAGACATCAATTAGAAGTTCTTGAGAAGTTTGTCACAAGAATGGACTATGCATACTATTGTGTGGAGGAACAATCCAGAGATTGAAACATTGAGTTTGGATGAACTCTTCAACAACCTGAAGGCTTATGAATCAGAGGTCAAGGGGACATCTAACTCAACCACAAACTCATACAATGTAGCCTTTCTTTCATTTAGCAGCACTAACAGTGCAACTAGAGTAGTTAATACTGCTCAGGGTGTTAATACTACTAGCACTCAGGGTGCTGCTGATAGCTTAACAACTATTGAAAATTTGAGTGATGTTGTGATTTATTCCTTCTTTGCTAGCCAACCAAGTATTCCACAACTTGATAATGAAGATCTACAACAAATCAATCTTGATGATCTAGAAGAGATGTACTTGAGGTGGAATATTGCTATGTTGACTATAAGGGCAAAAAGATTCATGAAGAATACTGGAAGGAAGCTGAACATGGCCAACAAAAAAATAATTGGGTTTGACAAGTCCAAAGTGGAGTGTTTCAACTACCACAAGAAATGACATTTTGCAAGAGAGTGCAGGGCACCCAAAAATCAAGACAGCAGGAACAGGGAGCCTACCAGAAGGATTATACCAGTTGAGACAACTACTTCAAATGCCTTAGTGTCTTGGTGTGATGGCTTTGGCTATGATTGGAGTGACCAAGCAGAAGAAGGTCCAACCAATTTTGCTCTTATGGCTTATTCTTCAACAAGTTCTTCTACAAACTCTAAGGTATCTAATGACTCAAATTGTTGTTCATCTTGTTTAAAATGTATAAAAGATCTAAAAGAAAAAAATGAACAATTAGTTAAAGACTTAAGAACAGCTAGGATAAGTGTTGTCTCTTATAAAACTGGTTTAGAATCTGTAGAAGCTAGACTGTTAGTCTTTAAGAAAAATGAGTTTGTGTATGAGGAAGATATAAAACTTTTAAAACGTGAAATTTATTTAAGAGATTTAGATATTGCAGAGCTTAAAAGAAAGTTAAAGTTGGCTACAAAATAAAAAGATGAGGTTTAACTTACAGTACAAAAATTTGAAAATTCATCAAAAAGCCTAAGTAAACTTCTAGACAGTCAGATAATGGATAAGTGTAAAACAGGATTAGGGTATAATGTTGTCCCACCTCTCTATACTGGGAATTTTATGCCACCAAAAACTGATTTAGTTTATCCAAGTCTAGATGATTTTGTTGAAGTGAATGAGTCTGTAGTTGAAAAGCCTACTGTTGAGACTAATGAACCTAAGAATGCTAGGAAAGAAAAGGGAGCCCCAATTATTGAGGATTGGGTGTCTGAAAGTGAGGAAGAAGATGTGCCTAAGGTTAAAACAGTTGAGATATTTAACAAACCTAGTTTTGCTAAGATAAACTTTGTTAAGTCTACTGAGCAAAACACAGTAGGCAAAACACACCTAGTCCTAGAGGAAACAAGATAAACTAGAACCAACAAATGTCTCAATAATTAGGGAATGATTTTGAGATGTTCAACAAAGCTTGTCATGTGTGAGGGTATTTTGACCATTTAAAGATTGATTGCAATAACTGGTATAATAATGGAAAATTTGCAAAACCAGTTTGGACCAATGTTCAAAGGGTAAACAAATAGAATTTCTCTAAATTAACTCACCCTAGTCCAAAAAGGAACATGGTTCCAAGAACAATCTTAACTAAGTCTGGCCCAATTTCACTTAATATTGCTAGACCAGTTAATAATGTTCAATCAAGAACAGCAGTGAATAATGCGGTCCCATGAAAAATGTTATTGCTAATGCATATTCAATTGCTAGAAGGCCTTTTAACAAAATAACAGCAACTAATAATAGTAATTTCACTAAAAAGGTTAATACTGTTAAGGGAACAATGGTTAATATTGCTAGGCCAAAAGCAGTTCTTAGTGCTGTTAAGGGAAATAAGGGAAATGTTGTTAAGGCCTCAGCATGTTGGGTTTGGAAACCAAAGTACAATGTTTTAGACCATGTCTCCAAAAACAATGGTGCATCAATGTCCTTTAAAAGATTTGACTATATTGATGCACAAGGCAGATCCAAGTCAGTAATGGCCTGGGTCCCCAAAAGAAACTAATTTTCCTACCATTATGTGCAGGGCAATCCATAGCAAGATTTAAAGGATAAAGGAGTGATTGACAGTGGATGCTCTAGGCACATGACAGGAAACAGATCCTATCTTACAGATTATGAAGAAATTGATGGAGGATTTGTTTCCTTTGGAGGTAATTCTAAAGGAGGGAAAATTACTGGGAAAGGTAAAATAAGAACAAGTAAATTGGAACTAAAGTTTAACCTCTTTAGTGTCTCACAAATGTGTGACAAGAAAAATAGTGTTCTTTTTACTGATACTGAATGTGTTGTATAGTCTCCAGACTTTAAGTTAACTGCTAAAAGTCATGTTTTGCTTAAAGTTCCTAGAAAAGATAACATGTACAGTGTTGATTTAAAGAATGGTCTCACTTGTCTCTTTGCAAAAGCCATACCAGATGAATCTAATCTTTGGAATAGGAGGCTTGGACATGTAAATTTCAAAACAATAAATAAACTAGTAAGGGGAAACCTTGTAAGAGGTTTACCTTCAAAACTTTTTGAAATTAATCAAACCTATGTTGCTTGTCAGAAGGGAAAGCAACACAGAGCTTCTTGTAAGACTAAAACAGTCATCTCAATCATACAACCATTACAAATGTTGCACATGGATTTTTTTAGCCTAACATTGGTAAAGAGTTTAATGAAAAAGATGTACTGCCTAGTTGTCACAAATGATTTTAGTAGGTTTAGTTGGGTTTTCTTTTTAGCCACTAAGGATGAAACTAGTGAAATCCTTAAAACAGTTATAACATGCATAGAAAATCTAATAGACCTTAGGGTAAAAGTGATTAGATGTGACAATGGGACTGAATTCAAGAATAGGGTCATGAATCAGTTATGTGAAATGAAGGGTATTAAGAGGGAATTTAGTGTTGCTAGGACTCCACAACAAAATGGAGTAGCAGAAAAGAAAAATAAGACACTAATAAAGCTGCTAGGACTATGCTAGCTGATTTAAAATTGCTAACAACTTTTTGGGTTGAAGCAGTTAATACTGCTTGTTATGTCCAAAATAGGGTGTTAGTTATCAAGCCTCACAACAAGACCCCTTATGAACTTTTTCTAGGTAGAAATCCTACCTTAAGCTTCATGAGACCATTTGGGTGTCCTATTACAATCCTTAATACCATAGATCACCTAGGTAATTTGATGGAAAGGCTGATGAAGGGTTCTTTATAGGATACTCTACCAATAGCAAAACATTCAAAGTATTCAATAGTAGAACTCAAATAGTAGAAGAGAACCTGCATGTTTAATTTAGTGAGAATACATCTAATATTGAAGGAAGTGGACTAAATTGGCTTTTTGATATAGATGCACTAACAAAATCTATGAACTATAAGCCAGTTGTTGTAGGGAATCAATCTAATGGTAGTGCATGTACAAAAGCATGTGATAATGCAAGTAAAGCTAGAGTGGAGACAATACCTGGCAAATATTACATACTGCTACCATTATGGACTCAAGATCTATCATTCTCTTCTAGTTCAAAGGATTCACTTGATGTTGGATTCAAACCATTAGGGAAAGATAAAAAGACGGATGTTGAAGATCCAGGGAATGAAGATAGTGAGGTTCCAAGTACAGAAGAGCCAAGAGTTAATCAAGAGAAGGATGCAAATGTCAACAACACTAACAATATTAATATTGTTAGTCTAATTGTTAATGCTGCTGTCATACAGGACAATTCTGTTGATGAAAATATAGTCTTTGGATGTGCTGATGATCCAAATATGCCTGAATTGGAAGATATTGTTTATTCAGATGATGATGAAGATGTTGGTGCAGAGGCTGACATAAACAATTTGGATGCATTTATGCCTGTTAGTCTTATTCCAACTACAAGAATACACAAAGATCATTCAGTTGAACAAATCATTGGAGACTTGAATTCAGCACCTCAAACAAGAAGAATGATAAATAATTTGAAAGAACATGGTTTGTTTAGTTCAATTCAGCAAAGAACAAACCATAAAGACTTTTGATATGTGTGAAAACACATATCCTTTTTATATCAAAATAGGCCCTAAAAAGACAAAATTATGCTTAAAATGCTTGAATATTGCTTGTTTTGTCTTTGTGATTGTATAGGTACGGATATTGCAAAAATCTCAAGAAAACGGTCAAAACCAGACAAACAAGGACACGGGAACGGAAGAGCACACAAAGAGATGGGAGAATGCTATAAAAAGTCAACAGTGGTCAACTCAAGTCAACCTTCAGTCAAACATGGTCAACACTAAATGACAAAAATCCCAAAAATACCAAACCAGTCCCTCAAAGTTAGCCAAATTACAAAAACAATCCTTAAAGCCCTAACGGTGTTAACTTTCTATTAATAGAAGTTAACACTCGTTAACTTTTTTATAACAAATCCAACACCAAACCCCGTGGCCCAAAACCTTTTATAACCAAAAGCCCAAAGCTATTTTTTTTACTCGGGTCAACCAAAGTCAAAAATTCCCTTTTATAAAAATAAAAACGCGGGAAGAACAGTTACCACTGTTCACTGTCTTCCCCGTTTTACCTCAATGTCAAAATCAAGGGGCAAAATGAAATTGATGGCGTGGACATAAGATTCGAGCTACAAGGAATGACATGGCACCATTAAACGTCATGGGAAGCTCCTATTGGTCCAAACCCAAAAAGGGGAATGACACGTGGTCTGACAACAAACACAAGGGAGATGGATTTTGTGCTATAACATCTCACAAAAGAAGCACAAGGTGTCACAATCACGGATTGCCACGCTGGCAATCCGTGTGAGCTAAATCTAATCCAACGGACCACAATAGACATCCAATGATTGAAATGATTGAAAGGACAGGATTGCAAGGAGCGTGCAAGGGCTATGAGGACCTAGAAGCTTCTCCTGGCAGCTATAAAAAGACTCCTTCACTCTCACATGATCATCTTTCCTTTTTCCTAAAAACCTTTAGTTTTATATAGCTTATGTAATTTTTAGTTTTAAAATGTAATTTTTCTCTTTAAACTTTTGTAACTTTCAATTTCCAAAGCATTGTAATCCGTTTTAAGTTTTAATAAAATCATCATTTTAAGTTTTCATAAGCTTTGTTACTCATAAGCTCTTATTACTTTCAAATGTTTCTACTATTTCATAAGCTCTTAATAAGCTCTCATAATAAGCTCTTTCAAGTCTCTAAGCTTAAAATTGAGCTAAATTAGTCATTTAATCTATTCAAATCTATAAAATTAGTTAAGTACCTTTGCTTATGAATTTTAGACTTTTGGAAGATGAGCTTAAAATGGAAGAGCTCATATGGACCTTTACTAGCTTATCATTGATAAGCTAGAGCTTGTAGACAGCTCAATAGAGCATTTGATACCTTTGTTTAGCTAAGGTTAAAGTAAGTTTTCATTTAAGCTTTCCTGTCTTAAAAATTTCTTAGTATAGTTTAGCTTATTTTGCTTATTTGTGCTTATTAATGTGTTATTATGCTTATTAGACTTAGTTGATAATATATTTTTAGTTAATATAGCTTAGATTTTAATTTAGCTTAAATTGTCTTTAAAATCAATAAAAAACCAAAAATATTAGTGTAGCTAGTAGCTTATTGATTTCACCTTATTGGATTAGTGTTTTTAGCTTTTTAGGTATGTTATAAGTTGTCTATTATCTGGTTATTTAGAATTTGAGCTATTAATTTCATTTTAATAAGCTAATATGAACATGAGTATTGTTAAAGGGGTGTTTGGCACAGCAGTACTAACTACAAGTTAGTACTGCTTGTGGCCTTTTGGTCTTTTGTGTTTGCTTTAAAACTCTCATTTAGGTTTGTTTAAGCTAAATTCATAAGCTAGGATTAGGATAATTAGTTTTTCATAAGTTAGGTTAAAATTAGTAGAAATCTGTCAAAGAATTTTGCATAACTTAGCTTAGATCTCTTCTAGCAATAGTCATTATCTTTCTTGTCTTTCATTTTAAGTTTTAAGCTTGTTAGAATAGTCTTATTAGGCCTGCATTTTGTCTAGTTTAAATTTTGGTTATAAGTGTGTCAACTGCATCAGATACATAAAAAGGCATAAGTACAATTTTCTAGCTTCATTTTCAGTAGGTAAAAATAGCATTTAGCTTTTAATTTTCAGATTATAAATAGCTTTTAGGTCATATTTCACAAGTTTACAATTAGTTTTAAAATTCTAGCATATTTTGTCATCTCAATTTAAGCTGCAAAATAGCCTTTTGTCTTTTCAGTTTCAAAGTAAAATTCAGCATGATTTAAGCCTTAGGACTGTTTTCAAAGAGCTTTTTCATTAAGCTATTTTGTTTTAAAATGATTTTTAAAAGTAGATTAAAGTAGCTATTTAGTTGTAGTATAAGCTTTAATAAGCTATTTCCCCACAAGAATCCAAGATCTTATCTAAAAATAAGCTCAAAGATTCCTGTAGGGACTGTTTGGTTTTAAGTTTTCTATTAATGCTTATTTGAGAATTTCAGCTTATGGATTGTCACTTTGTGCTTATTTTGGTGCATTTTAGCTTATTAGGTTAAGAAGAGTAGATAAGCTCAGTTTAAGCTTTTCCCAAGAGCTTATCTAGCTCTTAGTAGTTTAGAAGCTTTAAGTAAAAAGCTTAGCAGTACTAACATTAAGTTAGTACTGTTTGAGCTTATTTGGAGTTTTCAGGCTTATTAGTTATTCTCTAGTAGCTTATTAGGTTAACTTTAGTCTTAGAAGTGCTTTTTTGTTCTTAGGATTTAGCTTATTTTAGCTTGAGAAGTTCCAAAAATCCTTTAAAAAGCCAAAAAAGTAGCTAAGTACTTTATGTCATATTATAAGCTGTTTAACAGCTTATTTAGGGCTTTTCACAAAAAGTTTCTTTTATTAAAAATGCTTATTTTTAGGTGCTTAATAACTTTGCTTTTATAAGTTTTTGAAAATAAAAAAAGGGGGAAAGTGGAAATCGGGGGTGAGCAAGACTCGAACCCCCGACCTCAACACTTTCAACCCTTTTATAACACACACACCACACTCACTACCACTGCGCCCTTGGGTCTTTTTCGTTATAACCTTGCAAGATTTATCTTTTATACACGTTTTTCCCTTTTAAGTCTATAAGCTGTTTTTAGCTTATTTCGCAGCTTATTCAATAAGCTGTGATCTCAAGCTTATTTTTCCTAGGTTCTAATTAGTATAAGCTATTTTCTGTATTTTTTCTAGAATTTTTATAAATAGTTTAGTATTTTTAAACATTTATTTTCATTAAAAACTTTAAAAAATCATAAAAAATAGAAAAATAATCAGAAAAATATAAATCTTTTTTAGAAAATTTTCTTTTATCATAAAGTTTATAGGAAAATTAGTTTTGCTTTCGTAGGGTCTAATTTGCAAAATTTCGATTTTTAAAGAACGGGATTTGTTCCCGTTCTCGTTTTTCGTGTTTTAAGGCTCATTTCAACTCCGTTTTTGTTCTAGTTTTCTTTAAACTTACTTTTTAGTTAAATAGAGTCCATTTAAAAAGAAAATTTTAAGTTAGGTTTAATTTTAGAAATTTAGGGTTTTTGACCTCCGTTTAGGGGTCCCGTTTTGCGTTTTAGTGAAAATTTGGTTTCCCGTTATTTTTATTCGTGCTTAATTGTTATAATTTGTTGCAGAGGCTGACATGACTAATTTAGATACACATATCCATGTCAGTCCTATACCAACTACCAGAATTCACAAGGATCATCCAGTTGAACAAATCATTGGTGACATACATTCAGCACCTCAAACCAGAAGGATGACAAAGAGTGTGACTGAACATGCTATGTTTAGTTCAGTACAACAGAGGACCAACCATAAAGACTTTTAGAATTGTCTGTTTGCATGTTTCTTATCACAAGAAGAGCCCAAGAAGGTAATCCAAGCATTAAAAGATCCAAGCTGGATAGAAGCTATGCAAGAGGGGCTTCTGCAATTCAAGTTACAACAGGTTTGGACCTTGATGGATTTACCTAATGGAAAAAGGGCCATTGGTACTAAATGGGTGTACAGGAACAAGAAAGATGAAAGAGGTATTGTGATTAAGGATAAATCAAGATTGGTTGCACAAGGATACACACAAGAAGAAGGAATAGACTATGATGAGGTTTTTGCTCCTGTTGCCAGAATTGAAGCAATTAGGCTATTCTTAGCTTATACCTCATTTAAAGACTTTGTGGTGTAACAGATGGATGTCAAGAGTGCTTTTCTTTATGGTAAGATTAAACAGGAAGTCTATGTTTGTCAACCACCAGGATTTGAAGATACAGACTTCCCTGACAAAGTATACAAAGTAGAAAAGGCACTTTATGGTTTGCATCAAGCTCCCAAAGCTTGGTATGAAACCTTGTCCACTTACTTGATGGACAATAGGTTTTAGAGAGGAAAGATAGATAAGACTTTATTTATTAGAAGGGACAAAGGTGATATTCTGTTAGTTTAAGTATATGTAGATGATTTCATTTTTGGCTCTACAAAGAAGTTATTATGCACTGATTTTGAGAAGATGATGCATAAGAAGTTTCAAATGAGCTATATGGGTGAACTCACATTCTTCCTAGGCCTGCAAGTGAAGCAGAAGGAAGATGGGATTTTTATAAGCCAAGACAAGTATGTGACTGAGATTTTAAAGAAATTTGGCTTTAGTGATGTCAAAACAGCAAGCACACCTATGGAAACCCATAAGCCTTTGCTCAAAGATGCAGATGGTGAAGATGTAGATGAACACTTGTATAGATCCATGATTGGATCATTGATGTATCTAACTTCTTCAAGGCCTGATATTATGTTTGCAGTATGTACTTCTGCAAGATTCCAAGTCAATCCTAAAGTTTTACATCTTCATGCTATGAAAAGGATCTTTAGATACTTAAAAGGTCAACCTAAATTGGGCCTTTGGTATCCCAAGGATTCGCCTTTTGATTTGGTAGCATATACTGACAGTGACTATGTAGGAGCAAGCTTAGATAAGAAGTCCACAACAAGAGGTTGTCAATTTTTAGGGTGTAGATTGATTTCTTGGCAATGCAAGAAGCAGACCGTGGTTGCTAATTCCATAACTGAAGCTGAGTATATAGTTGCTTCAAATTGATGTGGACATGTGCTTTGGATCCAAAATTAATTACTGGATTATGGATATAACTTTATGCTAACTAAGATTCATATTGATAATAAGAGTACTATTTTCATAGTGAAGAACCCTGTTTTTTACTCAAAGACAAAGCACATTGAGATTAGGCATCACTTTATTAGAGATTCCAATAAGAAGAAGCTTATTTAGATTATCAATATTCACACAGATCAAAATGTTGCAGATTTGCTCACAAAAGCATTTGATGTTAGTAGATTTCAATATCTGATTGCAAGTATTGGAATGCTTAACCTCTAAAGTATTGATTAATGGGAGGTTAATTGTGTTCATATGCAGCGAATTATACATAAATGATGATTGGATTGGAATGCAAAAGCTGTTAAGGATGGAAAATTGAGTTAGTACTAGTAACTTTAAGTTTATGTTGTTAAGTATAAGTTAATACTGTTAGTTATACTTAATACCTCTAAGTTAATACTGTTAGTTATACTTAATACTGTTAAGTATAATTAATACTGTGTGAATTGAGAGAATAAGAAAGAATAAAAACAGAAAGATAGATGTGTGAAAATAAAAACAGATAGAGTGATTTGGTGAGAAAAAGAATTAAGAGATATAGTGAGCTGAAAAATAGAAAGAGAGATGTGTGAAAATAAAAATAGATAGAGTGAATTGGTGAGAAAAAGAATTGAGAGATATAGTGAGCTGAAAAATAGAAAGAGAGATGTGTGAAACAAAAACAGACAGAGAGAAAAGTGAGCAAAAATAATTGAGAGAATGCAAAAACAGACAGAGAGAAAAGTGAGCAAAAAGAATTGAGAGAAAGCAAAAACAGACAGAGATAATTGTGATAAAAAAGAATCGAGAGAAATCAAAAACAGACAGAGAGTTTTAGTAAACCAAAAGGTTACATTGATGATGGAAAAGCTATTTTGAATGGAATTGAAGTTAATTCTGGTGACTCAAAGTTAATGTTGTTAAGCATAAACTTACTACTACCAGTTGAAAGTAAATGCTGCTAGGCATAAACTTACAACTGCGAGTGAAAGTTAATGTTGTTAAGCATAACTTACTACTACTAGGTTACTTACTATTGCCAGTTGAAAGTTAATGCTGTTAGGCATAAACTTACAACTGCTGGTGAACGTTAATGCTGTTGAGGGTATTTTCATAAATACTTCTATTAAGGGTTTCAATCACTCATTCAATCGATTTTAATCTTTCATATACTCTCTAATCATAAACCCTAACTTAATTTCATCATTCTTCATCAAAACCCAACACAATGTCGGATCTAAAGTTTGCTGATACTCATAATTTGGTCGCGTTTTTATCGAAACCTACTGAAAGTGAAGGGTTTGAGCAAATTGTTAATTTTCTGAATGCAAACCCTATCAAATATGCTTTAACCGTTAATCCTACAATCTATACTTCATGTATTAAACAGTTCTGGGATATTGTTAAGGTAAAAACGGTTAATGGGGAAGTACAATTGCAAGCCCTAGTGGATAAGAAGAAGGTGATCATCACTGAATCCATAATAAGGAGAGATCTTCAACTAGAAGATGCTGAAGGTACTGATTGTCTACCCAATGCTACTATTTTTGAGCAGCTTTCACATATGGGGTATGAAAAACTTTCTCAAAAGCTTACATTTTACAAGGCTTTCTTTTCTCCTCAATGGAAGTATTTGATTCATAATATTTTGCAATGCCTAAGTGCTAAAACTACTGCATGGAATGAATTTAGTAGCACTATGGCCTCTGCAATAATTTGCTTAGCCACAAACCAAAAATTTAACTTTTCTAAGTATATCTTTGATAATATGGTGAAGAATGTGGATAGTATGGTAAAATTATGGATGTATCAAAGATTCGTATAAGTATTTGTGAATAAATAAGTTGGGGATATGTCACATCATAAAAGGATTTATGTTACCCCCTCTCATACTAAGAAGGTCTTTGGGAACATGAATAGGGAAGGAAAAGGTTTTTCTGGGAGAGTCACCCCTTTATTTCCAACAATGATGGTTCATGCTCATGAAGAAATAGGTGAATGTTCAGAAATACCAACTGATCCCCATCACACACCCACCATTACTCAACCATCGTCATCCCAACCTTATAGGAAGCAAAAATCTAGGAAGTCTAAGAAAAAGAACATTGAGGTTCCTCAGCCTAGTGGTTCTACTGGTGATGTACCAGATGAAAATGTACCTACAACTTCCAATGATCCACTGCTAAGTGGTAAGGATAGACTAAAACTTACTAAATTAAAAGATTTATGTACCAACTTACAAAAGAAGGTTCTTGATTTGGAGAAGGCTAAGACTGCTCAAGATAGTGAAATTGCTAGTCTAAAGAAGAGGGTCAAGAAGCTAGAGAGGAGGAATAAGTCAAGAACTCCATGGCTCAAAAGGTTAAGGAAGGTTGGTTCAGCTAGAAGGTTAGACTCCTCTGATAAAGACAGTTTGGGTGATCAAGAGGATGCATCCAAACAGGGGAGGAACTAGCTGATATTGATGCTGATGTAGAGGTTACATTGATTGATGAGACTCAGGGGAGGAATGATGATAACCTAATGTTTAATACATGTGTTTTAGATGAGAAGGAAGTTAAGGTTGAAAAGGTAGTTAGTACTACTGAAGTTACTACTGACAGTGCTATAACAACAGCTGTTAATGAATTGACCCTGGATTAGACTTTAATAGAGATCAAAGATGTAAAATCCAAAGTTAGAGGGGTTATGATTCAAGAGTCAAGTGAATTTACAACAACAACTACAACAATAATACCAGCTGCATCAAACCTTCACAGGACAAAGGCAAGGCAAAAATAACTGAGCCTGAGAAGCCTTTGAAGAAGAAGGATCAGATTATGTATGATCAAGAGGTTGCTCTAAATCTTCAAGCTCAATTACAAGCTGAATTGGAAGAAGAAGAAAGGCTTGCAAGACAAAAGGAAGAAGAAGCCAACATAGCTTTAATTGAATCATGGGATAATACACAAGCAATGATGGATGCTGATAGGTTATTGGCTGAAAGATTGCAAGCAAGAGAGCAAGAAGAATTGACAGATGAAGAGAAGGCAAGCTTGTTTGTAGAACTATTAGAGAAGAGAAAGAAACACTTTGCATCATTAAGAGCTTAAGAAAAAAGGAACAAGCTACCAACTAAAGCACAAAAGAAAAATACAATGTCAAACTATCTGAAACACATGGTTGGTTACAAGCAAAGTCAATTAAAGAACAAGTCATTTGCAGAAATTTAAAAGTTATTTGATAAAGCCATGACAAGGGTAAATATGTTTGTAGACATGGATACAGAGTTGGTTGAAGGTAGTGAAAAGAGAGCAGAGGATAGTACTAAGAGAGAAGGAACAGAGTTAGAACAAGAAGTAAGAAGCAAAAGATAGATGATTATCAAGAAGAAGCTGAGATGAAAAAGCTTATAGAGGTTGTTCCTAATAAAGAGGAAGTAGCAATTGATGATATACCATTAGTTACTAAACCTCCAAGCATGGTTGACTGGAAGATCATTAAAGAAGGAAAGCTTGGCTACTATCAAATCATAAGAGCTGATGGAAGTTCAAAAAGGTACTCATCTATGATTCAGATGCTTAGAGATTTTAGCAGAGAAGATTGGAAACTCTATGGAAATTGGTGAAAGTTAAGCATGGATCTACAAGACAAGAAGAGGGATATAAGAGAGTACTATGGGGTGATCTAAGGACAATGTTTGAGCATAATATAGAAGATACAATGTGGAGAAATCTACTAGGAAACAAAGTGTTGATTTGGAAATTATTTGATTCCTGTAGAGTAAACTTTGTGAGGTTTTCAAATATGCATCTCTTTATGTTGGTTGAGAAGAGATATCCCCTTACACCAGCAACAATTACAGAGATGGTAAACAAGAAGCTTCAAACTGATCATCTGAATGAAATGTGTTATTAACTTCTTAAGCTTATGACAAAGCAGCTCAAGAAACAATGAAGTGTTTGGAAGCATCCTCCTGGTGATTATGAAGCTTTGAATGAAGAAACTTGTTATTTTGAAGATAAATATCAAGTGTAAGGGAATATTGTTGGGTTTAAAAGCTTCTTGATGCTGTTTGGAAATTACTACTACTAAGTGGAAGTTAAGACTGCTAAGGTTCGTTACTACTGCCAAGCATAAATTAGTACTGTTAGTAATCTTTATGAAAAATATGCTAAGTAGTTAGTACTACTAGTTACTACTACTAGTGTAAGTTACTACTGCTAGTGTATATTAGTACTGCTAGTTACTACTGCTAGTAATGTTAGTACTGCCAGAGTAAAGTTAGTACTGCTAGTATAACTTAGTATTGTTGGAGAAGAATGAAGAAAATATTCTAAGTAGGTAATGCTACTTGTACACAATTAGTGATGTTAGTACAAAAGTTACTACTGTTGGTGTTAATGCTGCTGGTACAAAGTTACAACTGCTGACAGGGTTACAACTACTAAAAGATTACAACTGCTGAAAGGATAAAGATTGATTGAAGAACAAGATTACTTATGGGATAAGTATGAGTTATCTATAGAAAAGATCTTAGTGAATATTCTAAATTTTTGTAATATATTGTAAATCAACTAGGACTCCTTGGTGTATAAAAGGAGGTCTTAGGGTATAGAATTGTATGTATTAGCATCAAAGTATCAAATCGTATCAAGAGTGTTCATATTATATTGAGGCTGAAAGTTTGGTAAACTGTTTGATATTAATCTTATTCATTACTGTTTCATTGAATTTCTTCTTAGTATCATTGATTAGATTCCGCATAGTCTTTTATATTCACAATCAAAGTTTCTATCATAGTTGTTTTGAATTTATTCAATACAACTTAGCCTTATATAAGTTAAGCAAGATCTGTTATATTGGGATCAACAAGTGGTATTAGAGTTTGTGAGAAGCTTTGAATAAGAAGAAACTCCCTAATAACCCCAATCTCCAATTTATCATTAGCACTCATTTGGGTATTTAGCAGTTTACCAAGATTTTTAGAAGAGTTGTGCCATTTTTCTACTTTAGCTTTTAAATCTTCTTTTTCTTTTTGAGCTTCTGCCAACAATTTCTTATGGTATGTTAGTACATCAGTTTTATCATCTAAGTCTATTTTCATAAACCTTATCTTTTCTTCATACCAAAGTTGACCTTGTTGATGAGCAACTAATTGTGCTTCAACTTTCTTTAGACCTTAGTATATGCCTTAATTCTATGCTTCGCAATCACTTTAGTTGTTCTCTTTGTGCATCATACTTTTTTTTTAAGTTTAGCATAAACTCTTTACACACATTTGAACAGGAAGTTACCTATGAGTTTGAGCCCCCCCCCCCCTGAGCTTGTTACAAGCCCAATCAAAGCAAATCCTCTTCTTCTTCTGAGTGACTGTTCCAATCTACAAAACCATTTCTCCATCAATGGTCACCATACTTTAGAGTCTCCTGCTTACCAGATCTTCTCCTCCCATCTTATTTTTAGAGTTCCAAGCAATCTCACCTCCTATTATCTTGATTTCCCATTAGTTCTCACTCTCTAGCAAAATGGCTTATCTTGTGTAATTGTAGCATTCAACTTTGGTTTTAATCAAAACCACTGGTTCTTTGCGGCATCAAATTGTAGCTTTCCCTACAGTCTTTTTGTAGAACGTTTTTCATCTCACGAAATCAAAGCCACCTGCCATTTCACGTCCATGTCTTCTAGGTCATATTCATCAGCTTTCCCAGTCCTCATGATCCAATTGAGGGCAACGATTGATTTCAATAAGGATTATATGATGAAGTTTGTTCATTAAACTGTAGAGAGTTTTGAACCAAAAGTATTGGAAACACTATAAGCGGTACTAACACATTAGTACTGGCTTTGTATCTCAGAGACAAAAAAAATTTTTCCCCCCCCCCTACATTTGCATGCTAGAGGATGATGCAGTAGAGCCTTTTACATCATTCTCAAAGACTCTTAGATTATTATACAGATCATTAAAGCTGAGGCTGTCCACTTCTGGTTTGGTCCTCATGATTAAGGAAACTTGAGACTAGGCAGAAGGTAGAGATCTAATATTAACATTCTATGATCACAAGCCAATAACATAATATACAATTATTATTTACACTTATCACATGTTAACAATTTACTTTTGAAGTGCTAATAGAATTAGGCTAAAACTCTTGATACCACTGTTAGGTTTTCTATACCCTAACTAGATTAAGACGCAGTGGAAATAATAATTAATCTAGGGTTAGAAAGGAACTAAACCCTAAAGGATCTAAACCTAATTAACTAAAAGCAACTTAAAAGAAAATAAATAAATAAATAAATAAAAGGAAAATACTAACCTTTGAGAAAATCAAATTTCTCACGCGCGGACCACCTTGGTCGAACTTGGAGGCGAGTACCCAAACGAGAGTACCTCTAATGTCTCACACCCACGAACCAAGAGAAACTATTATTCGAACTCCTAGGGTCCCGTCAATACAAAAGACTCTTACAAGGAGTAAGAAATAGATAGTAAGAATTGAATTATGAAGACCTAGGCATGCCCCTCTATTTATATCCAAAAGGAGGGGGTTGGGTTGTCTCCTTGAGGCGATGTGGGACATCCTCTAAAAACATACCGCGCCTTGTTACGGTGTAACACCAAAAGTGGTTACGCCGTAACCTATTCTTTGAAACCTTTTCTCTTTTACGGTTCACTGAGGGCGACCCAAAAAGGACTTTGTGAGTCCCAAATTGAACAGATCTTTGCAGCCTGCTAAGAGTGATAGCCAACTTGTATAAATACAGTTTGACTATATAGAAACACTGACTATGAATACTAATTGTATATGCGGAATCTACACAATAGTATTAAGAAGAACAATGAATAAACTAAACTTTGATATTAATCTGTTAAAGTGATTACAGATTACTAACTATGAGATATGATTGTATGAGATGTATATTCCGAACTGATATGTCTAACTATGCCGTGAGGGATCCTTTTATAGACTAAGGATAAACCCTAATAGGCTTACAAAACGCATAAAAGATAATACATATCTTTTCCTATAATATCTCATACATATCTCTTAAACGGTACTAACTATTTTCTACTAACGGTACTAACTAACTGATCAGTACTTAACACTTTGTACTGTCAGTACTAATTATAACTATCGGTACTAACTATTATCACCAGCGGTACTAAGTCAGGAAAACATAATTCCCAACAATCCTCCCCTAAACATGAATGTTGAACTCACTTAACTTCATGTTTCTTCAAGTTAATCTTCTTAAGTTCTCGGAGGATGTATCCAAACACTTTAACATAACACTATCTAAATCTTGAATCACTATCCATCTTCAGCAGCAACTCTGTCCTTTCAGCAACACAGCAACATCTTTTCAGCAACAATCCAACTAAGTTGGCTTTATAGTTTTTGGCAAACTACCAGCCATCAACGGATTTGATGTTCCTTTACCAGTAGCCGTTTGCTCTGGGATAGTTAACTCTTTATTTAAAAAAATATGGTGAGTTAATTACCATACAGTTTTTGGTAAACTGTCAACCATCAACGGATTTGAGAAGTCTTTACCACAAGTCGTTTGCTTATGGACTAGCCAGTTCTTATGCCTGTTAAGCATGGTGAACTGATGACCATTTGTTGTGTGGTGGTTAGCCAACACTCAAACCCTTCTCAATTCCATTCACAACATCATTCTTCATCAATCTGTTGCTTAATAAATCTTATCAAATCAAGAGCAACAAAACTTTCTCTTTCAACTTCTAAACCCAGATCAATCATTCTTTGCAGTAACTCCTTAGAGAGAGGATATCTTCTTTCAACTAACATATGAATAACAATCACATCTTTAAGCTCCAGAATGCAAACTCCACAAGCTTCATACAATCTCTAAGTGATAGTCTTCCAATCTTGTTGATTACTCCAGAAATCACTTTGATCATTTTCTCATCTTCAGCAGACCCAATTGCAATGAAATCTTTATCTGACCTTTTAATCTTTTCATACAAAGCTTGTATTTCCTCAAACTTCTTGG
>BQNB010057822.1:0-38043 GCA_026074375.1 Tanacetum coccineum
TTGTGTTGCAGGTTCTTCACCAAACATTGTGTTTTATAGGAAGAGATCTAGATCTGATAAAGTTCTTCTTATTCAGAGTTTCTCCACCAGATCTGATACCACTTGTGAAGTCCCAGATAAACAGATCTTTTTAGCTTGTTAAAGCTTAGTTAACTTGGATAAATCCAAACTAACTATATGAGAAACTATGATTATAAATACTACAAGTTATGTGTAATCTAACTTGTAATACAAAGAAGAACAAAGAATACTAAAAACTTTAGATATATTGATTGCAAATATTTTGTCTAGGTTACAGAGAAATACTAACTATTGAATTGACTTATTTAACTATGTCGTAGACAAGGTTCCTTTTATACACCAGGAAACCTGATGGGCTTACAAAAAACGACGTATAATGATAAATGCATATCTTTTCCCATATTATATATCATGCATATCACTTTAGCATTGTTCTATCATATAAATACTAACGTGACTAAACTATACTGGCTCGTTCTAACAATTATGACAATAATAACTAATATAACTAGTAGTACTATTACATACTTAGTTATTTCTTCTTTCTTAGCAGCTAGTATCAATCTTGAACCAGCATAGTAAAGTAGTACTGGCAGTAGTAACTCAAAATTCCCAAAAAGTCATGTCCTGTTCAGCCTGTAACTGTCTAGCCTCAATAGTCTCTGCTCGAGCCTGTAGTGCTAAGACATCATCCTCAACTCTAGCTGTGGCTTGCTCTAAAAATGCAATATCAACATTGAAGGCATCCATGCGCTTGCGAATCCTATCAACCCCATTATGGGCAGTGATAATCTCGGTCTTGTGAGTCTTCATACCCCGCACTAAGGTCCTAACATTGCCTTGCAGCGCATCGGTATCCTGCCTAAGACACCTCAACTCATGCCCCTATAAATGCGGTGGGGCAAAAAATATGGATGATTGTCCTCCTATCTCAAATGTGCTACCAGACGATGGCACCTAGAATATCCCATCATTAGTGACATGAGCTACAAAAATCAAGTCGACAGATGAGGGTCTAATTTAAGGGGTGGTGGTAGAATTAAGGTGGTGATCCGCATGTGGTAGCAGTAACAAGAGGTATTACTCCTCAACCTCATGTCTTTCCTCTTCACCCGGGATCTCTCCTCATTATCTAACACCGGATCATCCTCTAAAGTCAAAGTCCGGGTCATCAGGGGGAAATCGAATTAAATTGGTTGACTCGTTGATCAGCCGTAATATAATAAAATAAATGTGTATAAGTGAATAATAATAAATAAAATAATAATTAAATATTTATATAAATTAAATAGTAATGCTTTTATGAATAAGCATGAACGATCAGAAATAGTCAATATTTACATAATTTATCTTTATATAAATAAATAGCGATACTCTTGAAGATATGCGTAAGAGATCGAAAAGAAAATCGAGTATTTATATAAATATAATTTATATAATACAAATAGTGATGCTCAAGGGAAAAATATAATAAATCAGGAAGTATACCCGTACGGATTTTGGATAAAACAATGAGGGACTCCTAATATATACATTTGTTAGAGTCTGGTATAAATGAATCACATTATATATAATATTGTAACAAAATGCCAACCTAGTTCTCTTTGAAACATGTGATGTCTTCAGTACCAATCTTTAACACCCCCAAATTCGGATAGCAACAGAAGTTAACCGGGGGGCTACTTCATAGGACAAAGTACAAGATATAGAAAACGACCTCTAAATAAGATGTTTTGAAAATTTACACATTCGATATAAAATAAACATCAGAGTTCATTAAGTATGATGCGGAATTTCGCAAAACCACAAAAGTTTTACAATCCTCCTAGGCAGTGAACCTAACCGTTGTAGTGTAGTATAGGTAAGTCCAGGGGATTGATCGTTCTCTAGGGGAAGAGTAAGGTAGACTCGAAGTGTATGCAACTTAAGTCTAAGGGGTCGAGGGAAGAATTCTTTTTGGTATTTTTATATTTAAGAAAGTAAGTAAACAATCGGGTTTGAGAGAGTTTTAATTAAGCTATAATAGTGTAGGCTTAATTTTTCTTAAATTTCAGTCTTAGACCCGTTTTACCAGGTGCGTTTTACCGTTTCTTTTCGTTTAGCATTCAAACTACCTCCGCTTTAGTTCTAGTTTTTCAAATTAAGTTAATTAGAATTTAATTTTAATTTTTAATTTAATTTAGCATTTATTTTTCTTAATCTTTAATATTAGGGTTTCCCGATACCTATTTCTGTTTCCCGTTTTTAGTATAAATTGTATTTTAGGATTTCCCAATAATTACTTATGCTTCCCGTAGTGTAGGTCATCTATTTCCTTGTTTATGCTTCCCGTAGATTTAAGTTTTCATTTGTTTAACAATTGTAAAAGCAATATCCAATCCAAATCAAACGTCTTCGATCTTCCATTCACGCCTCAACGGGGACAACGACCCGGGTAGTTTTAAATTGATTTTCCTTTGGATAAAAGGAATTGATTTTTAATCTCTCGGAATAATTACGTATCCTATACTACAATCGAATCGTACTCATCAGCTTTGCAAAAGGCGGAGTACCAACTATTACAAATCCCCTAAGAGTATATTAAATGCATGTGAAATAACTTAAGAGGGATCAACCATATAAGGGGGTAAGGTAGTATGAAGACTGTCACCCGAGGGTATCCTTTCTACACTACTCGCGTACAAAGGCTGGTTTTCTAAAGCTTTGCGCGCACATTCATCAACAAAAAGCAACATCAAAAGGATCTACAACCTAAGTTTCATGCAATCATAGATAAATACAAAGGAGGGTTTAGCCTCGCATGTTATAAAGGAAGCAAGAAGATAAATAAATCACACAACACATAGACATATTGAATGATTAGTGATAAATAACCTTACTTGAATTAAAACATGGATCCAAGGTAGTACAATAGGGTTTTGAGGCCCTATAAACGACCTATGAAGCTGCTACAAGGACTAGGGTTCGTCTCCCTAAGTTATACAAAGTTATCCTAAAAGTTACACACTAAAACCCTAAAATCGGTTTTGTATATATAGAGGTATGGCGGCCACGACGTCGTGTTATGGTCTTGACGCCATCGCTACGTTGATGATTCTAGATCATCTTTAAGTCGGCTACGTGCTAACGCCATCTCCAAATTCTAGACGCCGTCACTAAATAGATCACGACGGCGTCGCTTTATGCTTGTGACGACGTCTGTATGTTTTGTAAGCAATACTTCTTCAAGGATTTGGTGTAGGACCGTAATCTTGTCCGTTTCTTCTCCAAATGAGCCCAAGTCACGTGTATTTCCTCCAAATGACATCCAAGTGCTAAAAACCTAAAAACAAACGATTAAGCACATAATCTGGGCATATTTGCATGATTTAAGGGGGTTAAATGACCCTGAAATAGTGTATAAAATAACACCTCATCAAATACCCCTACACTTGGGATTTGTTTGTCCTCAAGAAAATGGGCTTTTTTACATAGACAATAGCAATATAAGGGTCATTTAACCTACTCTTTAAAAGTATTTTACAACACAATCTTCTAGATCTCGTAATTAAAAGCACAGAAAGTATATACTAGCACCTCATATAAGTGTATGGGATTCTCTCTTTCACTCGGGTGTATAATAAATTATAACATAATGAGGAAACAGAAAATCAACACTCATTACCTGTCATAGCATATAAATTACCATAGGCTTGATAAAGGATCAAACCTCCACCGCTAGGCGCAAGCATTATTCATTACTGTCAAAGAGGTCTTTTAAAGGGTTGTGTGGTGTAGGTGTAAGATAACATTAACGGAAACGGAAATGGATGGGATACATTTGGGTGGCTTTGGGTGAATTTGGAGTGGAAGAGTTAGCTAATTATTTATAAGAATACACGTTGGTTTGGTTGCTAAGCCAAGAACTCGGACAAAGATATACAAACTCTACAAAACTCTACATCAATCTCTTTTCTTTTTATTTTCTATATTTCTCTCTTTTTTTTTCTTTTTTTCGGATAACATAATACATTACTCAGGGCTTATTGATGCACCCCTACACTTGAACTTTTACATAACTTTAGAAGCAAACTATTCTATGACCCGAATTGAGGCGGATCAACATAACATGGAGCTTATTAAGCTCTATTAGGGGTAATAAATTACTTCTTCCCTAATTCTTCATAAGATAAATACGTATGCTGGGCATATTTGCCACCTATTCGAATATCAACACTCACGGAGATGAGATGTCAATAGATAACGTGTGTAACTCCGTGACAAATTAGACAGTTTCTGTGAGAGAAACCCGAAAGGCTGTGAAGGGTTGTTCATTGGCCTCCATTGTCCCGTGATGTCATTTTCAATGTAGACAATCACCTTTGTTATTCTGACAGCATATGTTATGACCCGGTTCTGTAGCCTTAAGTTGTGTGGAGTGCTTCTTTGTTTAGACCCTTTATCCATACATTTCATTTTAATTCTTCAAAACCCTTCAATGCTTACCAAGACGTCAAGACTAACTCCTTGCTGTGATAGTTCTAGGTTAACTCAATCTTATTCGGCATATATTCCCATTTACATTCAGCTCCAATCATACAATACCTAAAGCTGCTATTTCTAAACTTTGGATAATCCTTGGGTAGATCCTCGCGGTTTCTGGTTTGGATCATAGATTGATTCCTAACCTAACCACCTTAATACTTCAAATCGTCGTGAAATTAAGATGTTGTTGGGTATAAGATCGAACCATAAAATCTGATTTTCTTACTGTTCCAGAAACACATTGATCGATGAGAAACAAATTTTAATACATTTTCCCCCCTTATTTTAAAATAATAAAACACTTAGTTTTAAAAATACTGTTGATTAAAATAATGTCTTGGATAAATCTGTGGGAGAAAATATGGTCCAGCAAGAACGGTTTTGGAACATTTGATAATGTTTTGAATACATAAGAATGATCGTTGTTGATGTGTCCAAAAACATTAAAACTTTGTTTTTCGAAAAACTCCCCCTCAAAAATAGGACCAATTGAAAAATTGTTGTCTTTTGAAAACATTGTGAGGGATGCGTGTTTGAACACAACAATTTTGAAAGATTATAATTGTCATCGAGAATTCTTGAAAAATTATGTGTCAACTTTTTGAGAAAAACCAATTGTATGAGGACTTCTCTTCTAACGAAAAGTGTAAAGGCGCACGAAGCGTACACTATCCTTGTTCTTGAGCTAAAAACATTGAAATGTCTTGTAAGAACAGCTCAAACCGAGAAACGATAATTTCCCTCGTTGGGATGATAAGATTATAACCTTCCTTATTTTGAAGTCCGGGGTATGTAACTGACATTTTGCACATAAGCATCTAGAAAATTAGAATGACCCATGTTTTGCAACTATTGGCAACTCTCCTCTCAGAACTTCATTTTTACACACCGTTTCAACGTTATTTGACATTTCTAACACAAAATGTTATCGATATCCAAGAGAAACATGTCGAGAAGAATCTTTATTGGAAATTTTCTGATTACTTATTTGGTAAATATTTACCTTTTGACTCTCAGCATTGCTATATGTTTGAGGGAAAAAAACCCCAGACCAATAACAACTAAAAAAAAAACAAAAAAAAAAATAAAAAAAATACAAAACATAAAACAAAAAAAACCAAATAAAAAAAGAAAAACACCCACTTGACGTCATGATATCTTGTCAAGTACTGCAATCGAAACAACTGTGGTGCACCACTATTTTGAACAAGACGGATATACAAATGTAGAGTCTTGCGAACATCAGACACATTAATAACGTAAACGCCCGCGCTATAAACTGTTCAAAAACGTCAACATGAATATTTCATCTTATGAGAAACCATTCAGGCACTGGATTCTTAGATAAACAGTAATTTCGCAACCACACCCTGAGATTTGTCCAAGCTTTACATTGTATAATTGCATCTGCAATTTAGGTCAATTTGTTGTTGTTTGTTTACCAATGATACGTACTGCCTTAAACCCAGAGTTTGTTTGTCATGCATGAATATGAGGGATATCTTACTATTGAACATGCGTGGTTTTCAACTGTCAACCTTAGCCCTGCATAGAGTTGAGTAACTGTCCTGTAGGAATACACCTAAGAGACCATAACATCTACTAAAGATTCTACCCGTTGGTTTCCACCTAAGCAAGATCTAGATTCATTGTTTTCCTCAGGTGACAGTGGTAGACTTTTGTTTGAGAACCTATGTCTTTTGGGGGATCTTTCTTTTAGGTTTCCTTAGATGCACTTGACGTGTTCTACTACGGGCATAATATCTCTTTTTTGTCTTATGGGATATGCATCCTTATATCTTGTGCAGAGGCACTGGAGTTAACCTTGAGAGGTATTCTAAATACGCATTCATCATGATTTTTGCACTGTAAAAGGCACTTTTTGCGCATGTAGGACATTGCAAGAGTCATTGAACTTCAAGAAAGGCATTTGTTTTCCTATGTTCTCTCACTAAGTGAACATCTATGTTTGATAACCCGACTACTCATTGAAGTTTCCAATTCGCTATGGTTGGTTTGGGTAACCATTAGCATGTAGGGTAAATCGAGCATGATCAATCAAACTAGGTTTTCATTCGACATACATTTTCTTTTCTAAAAGTTGTGTCACTTTCTTAGCTTTCTCTAGGTAGTAGTTAAGAACTATGTCATTTAGCCTACTTTTTGCCCTTGGTGCCTGAGGTGACACATGCTTGGGCAATTCCTAGAGGGGCCAGGTGCAATCAAATCATTTGGCAAGCTAAAGATGATATCCTTCATTTGAATGCTCAAGAGTGTGAGTGGGCAAGTTTTTTGTCAACATTATTCGACACGATCTATCTTATGGGAAAACCGCCTGTACAATCAATCAGAAATCAACCAGTGGTAAGACAACCAACTGCGTATAAATCTGAACGATATCAATGTCCACAACAGCGGTTTGCCTCCCAAGTTGATGTGTCGAATAATTTGATACCAATTGTAGGATCCCGTTAACACTTCACTTCATACAATCGATCACGAAAAAAAGAACTAGAAAGATTAAAGAAAGAGTGTTCTAGAGAGAGGAAACTAGAGAGAGAGATTGAGAGAAAAAGATTAAAGATAACTCTTAGATATTTTGAACAACTAACTTTTTCAAGTGGAAAAGTTCCTTATTTACCCCGACAAAAACTTAAAAGTGACTCGCTGGGATATTTACTATGACCCGGTCTGGGTTTTGCTTGGTATTAAACCAAAACATATACAATATTAATTATCTATCGAGCCCTGTACCCATATTATCCTATATACAACAATAACAATTAAAGACCGAAGCTCCAACGTAGAGTGAACCGAACTACCTTGTTCGACTCAATAAATTGAGCGCCTAACAAAAGTATCCTAAAGTTACATACTAAAACCCTAAACAATAAGATTTATATTATAAAGATGTTCGACGACGGAGTCGCTTTGTAATCCAGACACTGTCACCACGTAGACGATTTTAGATCCTCTTTAAGTCCGTCAATCGTCCTGAAACATCGTCGCCAATTCTGCGTCGCGTCACTATATAGATCACACAACGTCGATTTATGCTGCGACTGCCGTGTCCCGCCACTGTTTGCAAACGTGTCTTCAAGAGATTTGGTGAAGTCCGAATCGTTGTCCGTTTCTTCTCCAAATGAGCCCAAGTCACGTGTATTTCCTCCAAAAGCCATCCAAGTGCTAAAAACCTAAAAACAAACGATTAAGCATGTAATCTGGGCATATTTGCATGATTTAGGAGGTTAAATAACCCCAAAATAATGTAAAAAATAACACCTCATCAAATACCCCTACACTTGGGATTTGCTTGTCCTCAAAGCAAATAAGGATTTCTACTAACAATACGCAATATGAGGGTCATTTAACCTACTCTTAAAAGTATTTCACAACACAACCTTCTAGACCTCGTAATTAAAAGCACAGAAAATTATAACACTAAGCATCCTCACATAAGTGTTTGGGAGTCTCTCTTTCACTCGGGTGCATAATAAATTATAACATAAAAGGGAAACAGAAAAATAACACTCATTACCTGTCATAGCATATAAATTACCATAGGCTTGGTAAAGGATCAAACCTCCACCACTAGGCGCAAGCATTATTCATTACTGTCAAAAGAGTCCTTTTAAAGGGTTTGTGGTGGTGTAGGTGTAAAAATAACATTAAACGGAAACGGATAGGAATATAATTGGGGTGGTGACTTTTGGGAGAATTGGAGTGGATTAGTTAGCTACTTACTTATAAAGAATACATGTTGGTATCTGGTGCTAAGCCCAAAGACTTCCTACAAAATCATACAAACCTACACAATCTACACATTCTTTCTTTTTCTTATCTTGACGTCAATTGCTAACATAACATAAGCAAAAGGCAAGCCCGATACTCTTTTTTTCACGCTCTTTTTTTATAAACATTTTTTTTCATACACTTTTGCCCGGCATTTGCATAAGCAAATAATACCTCATAGGTTTTATAGAATACACCCCTACACTTGATTTATTTAACATACTCCGATAAATTACAATCTAACTAATGACCCGAATTGAGGTGGATCAACATAACATGGAGCTTATTGAGCTTTATTGGGGGTAATAAATTACTTCTTCCCCTAATTTCTTCATATAGAAATACAACATGAATCACAATCGACCCAAAACATATAAACAAAGATAAATAGCCAAAGCAACCGTTTACTAATAAATAACCTTGGGTAAAAAACAATAATGTACTAAAAGCGAGTACATACAAGGTAGGCTAAGGCGATTTAGGTGTAACGATTGGTTTAACGGTGACAATGCTCTTCATTAATAGTCCGGCTTAACCAGAAAATTACGAGAACCATGAAAAGGATAGGCTCGGAGGGTTGTACTAGGGGTGTCCTGCACTAAAAATGGGTGCATGTAATAGGTGTGGTGGATAGTTTATATAGTCCGATGTGACCCATAAATAACAATTACAAGTTTTAAAACATGGGTTAATCCTAGTGCCTCTTTTCTAGCAAATCCTAATACTTACTATGCGATCTCGGGATGCATCACAAAAACAAGTTCTAGAATTTAATATACTACCGGTACACTCGTATTATTTAATACCGATACCAATGCTCTAGAAAAGGCGACAAAGAACCATACTACACACCCTACTGGCAGAATAGACACATATGACTGCATTCGACACCTTAAACTACAATAAACCTTAAAGGCTGTTGACAACTAGAAGGGGGGGTTGAATAGTTTTCCCATAATTAAATTTTGATTACGTGTTTCTGTTAATTATTTGTAGATCTATTTGATGAGAAGGATATAAGAAACAAGTTATTCATGTAAGCAACAATAATAAAGGACTATATGGCAAGAATTTTTTTTTTTGGTTTTTATATTGGTCTGGCTACAAGTTTCTTCCTACCTTTCCCTACTCTACCTCCCCGAGTCACCAAACGAGATTCGAATCCACTAGTCACCAAAAGCTTCATTAACCGCAGAGAAGGCTCACAAAAACGTCGGTTACACCTTTTTAACGGTACAAAGCTAAATACTGGATTCTTCACATGGTAGAATCATGCCAACACCTATATACCCTTTACATGATATTAAGGTATATCCTATGTTCCAACAAGGGAGGAACAAAACACCTTTACACTACTACTGTGCCCTCAAGCTTGGTGCCAATACATTTACATCGAGATTCATTTTATCACAACTATTTTACACAACACTTTTCTAAGTGATCTTATCACTATATGATACACATCTTGATTGAATTGGATGAATGATGCTTCAAGATCAGTAAGTAGATCTTTGTGATATGAGACATACTTGTCTTGCATAAATGTAGCTTAAGGATGTTGATCTAAAATGCAAAACCTAATAAAACTTCTCCTATTAAGAAATCTATCAAAACACTAAAATACAAGAACTCGTGATTAAAGATCAATTGGTAACTGAATATTGTAGAAAGGAACTATGTGAATAGATGTTCTAAACAAGTGAAAATGAGCTGGTATTTATAAACTTGAGTTTTACTTTTCACCCGGTTTTCACATCACCGTTCTGTATGTAGAACAAACCTGCCAGTTATCTATCAACAGAACCGACGTACAGTAACTAAATCCGAATTTTGATTTGCAAAATCTTGAAAGATCATGTGTAATATTGTGAGATCATGTTTAGATTTGGTAAGAAAAATATGTTAACTGTGATGTAAATATGTTTAAAGGTTTTTATACATTTTTATTCTAAAAATGTGTTTATGTGATTTGAGTGTAAGTGCTATAATGTGAAGGATGGTTTTGATGAATAGATAAGTTAGATAAACTATTGGTTTAAAACTAATGAATTTTATTTTCTACTTTCGACAAGTTTATGTTTAGTTATTAACAAAACAAAGATAGATCATAAAATATAAATAAACATTTTTATGGTTTATTTGTATTAACAATCTCCCTTTTTTGTTAATGACAAAACCTAAACCTATTGGAAGTAAACAATGAAATTTATAAGTTCTAAATTGGATCTTTTTACTTCCTTCTCCTCTTTTTGTCGAAACAAAAATAGCGTCGAAGAAAAACTAACTCAGGAATGAAATGAGATGGAATGCTATATGTAATAAATAGTAGATTCTTAAAGAGAATCAAATGCATGAGTGTAATGAATCGAGGATGACCGAGCATAAAGATTGATTCAAGAGAAGAAACTTGAATACTTCCTTATGACGAGGGTATTTCCTAGATGGAATCATCAAGGTTGCCTATTAAGGTGGATAAGAACTACACGAAGCATGTAGTAGTAATCATTATAATGAAAGAATGCAATAGAGGAATGTCCATAACCACGGAAAGAAATGACTCATGGAGTAGTACATTTAAAGGCTCCCCTTGATGAATGCACCCCCTAAATGGGATGGTCAAGCATTTCAAATAATTTTAGTTTTAGAAGGAACAATATGCTCCCCCTAAGTTAATGAACACATGTAAAATCATGTTAGTTCAAGAGTTCTAAACAAATAAATGCAATAAAGGAAATTTTGAAGAGATTCTAGAAGGCCGGTTCTAGTGGTTCTGTTTCCAGAATAGAACCGGCTTTACAGCCAAACCGAACCGGCTGACCTGCACACAAAGTCAGCATAGACCAAGCTTTGGCGGGAAGCACTTTAGTTTAAATATCTCTATAATTTTTAGCTTTAACAAACAAAGAGAGCAATGATTCAAACACAAAAACAAACCTAATAAAGATCCATAACCAAACAAAGGATCAATACAAGATAATCAAAGGATTAACACAAGATCAAACATGATAGCTAGAACATAACTTAATTTATTAGATACAAATCATGAAGTAAAACAACTTGACTTAAGTCAATTAAAACTAAAATCATGATTAGTGATCTAAAAAGCTTTTAAAACTTAAGGTCACTTGATCTTGTCAATCATCATCTTATGGGAGTTCATTTGCGAGATGGTTTAAACATGAATCAAGAATTGTTTAACATTAACCTCATTTTCAATCTAGGAGGTTAGTGACAATGGGTTTTCTGTTCTTTTGGCAATGGGGACATGCGTAAACTTGAGGTTGGAGGGTTTTTAATCTAAAGGGATTGATCGAGAGAGGCAAAGGTGCTTAAAGGAGGGAAAGATGTTCTAAAAGGTGGTATTTGAGTTGAGGTAGTGGTGGGATCAAAATGTGTTTGCATTTGTAGGGTGGTTATGGGAGGTAGTAGGAATGCGACTTTCTTGCACATGTTGGCGTTTTGAATAGCTCATTCATGATATTTATTTTCAAGTGTGTAAGTTCTAAGTTTCTTGGTGTTTGTCATTTGGTCTCTAATCATAGATGTCTCAGGGTTTGTACACTCAACCTACTCCTAGAGAGGTTGATAGGTGGGAAAGTTGGTTTAAAGTCCATGAGTGATGGTTGAGGGAGTGTTTGGGATAAGCGTTAGGACACGACTTGTGGTAATGGATTTGTAGTTCTTGGTGGTATTTCATTCAAGGAAGATAGGTAGGGATGTGGTTCTAATGGTTAACTTAGTAAAGTGGAGAAGGTCAAAGCTCTAGGGGCTAATCGTGTCATGAGTGGTTCTAGATTAAGGGTTGTTATGGAAGTTGGTGGTGGAATTATGAAAGCAAGAGTGGTGTCGAGAGTAATGCTTGGGTTCATTATGTGATTATTAAAAGTTTGTGAACATTGTGAGGTGATTTTTGGATTGTGGGGGGGGGGGGGGGGGTGGTGGGGGGGGGTGAACTTTCATATGGAGAAGATTTTAATGAAAATTAGTTCGTGGAAATTTTCTTTGGAGGATTTTGGGTTGAGGAATTAGCACTTGAAGCCATGGAGTAAGATGTTCAATGAATGGAGTATGAGAAGGATTGTTTGCAGGTTTTGGTGTGTGAGGATGATGAACAAAGATCTCTAGATTTATACTAAAATGCCATGTAAAAACATTAAATGCTTAAACCACTAAGATTTCCCTAAACACAATCATTAGGATGATTTTTTTGGTCAAACAAGAAATGTTCAGCTTATGGGTTAGATTAAGGCAACTACAACTAACATATTTATGAGCTTAGTTTTCAAAATTCTAACACCCAAAAACGAGGGAAAACCTTGTAAACCGACGCTGCCGGTTCCTTTGGTTCCAATGGAACCGTCTTGCTGCAAAGTGAACCCCGGCTATACAAGCCTTAGTTATTCTAAAATTTTTAAATTTGCAAAGATACAACAATGAACTAATGCATATCCTAGAAGCTTGATAATCTTAAAGAGTATATTTTCTTCTAGATATTCCTAAAGTGTTTATGAGAAAAAGTAAGTGCCGACAAACAACAATAGATACTTATGCCAAACCTCCTTAAGAAATCAAGGGGCCAATAAAACATAAGTACATTGATAGCATACCCGTTAAAGATTACAACAAAACAACCAATTAATCTAATCAAGAGAACCTAGCAAAGAGATCAAATCTTGATATTATAATGTGCATATAGTTTTTAGACCAGACACAAATACTCACACCGAATAGCATATCCTTACTTCTTCTTGGAGAGAAAATGGAATAGGCACTTGAACATCCCCTTAGTTTGCTTGAATTCCAAGCGAATATCCTCTTTCGATGGGTGGAAGTTGGTTCATGTAGGGAATGGGATCCAGAGTGTAAGTTGTCCCGGGTATCATTTTCCAATTCCATTGGTGAGGAAGTTGGAGAAGTTGAATCGGATGACTCAGTGTCGATGGGAGTTGGAAGTTTGGGAGACGAGGCCTTTTTTCCCTTATCCTTGAATCGAAAGACTTTTCTCAGAGAGTAGAGACATACACATGAACCAACGAGATAAGTTCATTTGAGAAGTGTATGATAGAATGAAACGAACGTGTTCAAAGAGTCGGGTGAGAAGCATTTCGTAGGGAAGTGTCATGTCGACGCTTTTGGTCACACTTACTATTCGATTGGCAATGTAGTAGGCGAGGTTAAAAGGTTTTTCAGTGGCGAGGCAGTAGAGCATGTAACAAAGGCAAGCGTTTGGATGGTCCTTGTTTCCGGTGAGACTAACGGCATTTTCACTTAGGATGACTTCCTACTTTTTGAACTCGATTTTCAACTCGGAGACAATCATTTGAAAAGGATCAAGGATGGTTTTAATCGCTTTTGTTGATAGAAATAATGCCTAAAAACATTATTAATATTTTTCACATTCTTATATTTTGATAATCACAAAATATAAAAACATTCAATGAAAAATTAAAACATAAACAAGTAATTAGGAGTAAATATTCATTTCAAAATTATATCACTCCAAGGTATTATAAACAAAAGCTATGATAGCATTTTTGATCAAATGAAACTTTTATAAAATGTTGTAAACTTTTTATAAACATCACAAAACATTTTTTACATTTAAAAGAAATGTTTTATTCAAAATAAACATTTTGAATTTCAAATTTTCGGACCTAAAACGGCTAGAAATAGTCCAGTAAACACCTCCCCTGAATAGGACAAAAAGGGAGCGTCTGAATAAGGGGCGGCCCCCTTAATTACATGGGCCTGGCCCAATTTAATTTAAGAGGGCCGGCACCCTAATTTAAGGGGGTCGCCATAACCCCGCTCCTACTTTTTTGTCCTATAAATACAGTACTATTCCCCAATATTTATCTTACCTTTTGCACTCAATCATTTTTGCTAAAAACAGCCCACTTACAATACTAAAATCATTTGATCATTAATCAGTAAAGCTTTGTTTTCCAAGTGACCCAAAGCTATATTTGCCTCAAAGTGCAAGAGAAGAATATTTCCATCATCAAGTGAAGAGTATTACACCTTATGTGCATACAATTTTGTTGCATTCATACAACCTATTTGTAAATCAAATTGTATACTGTAGTTGTGTGTAAGTAGCTAAGATCTTGGTGACTTTGTAAGTATATAAGATCGTTGTGATCTTACCAAGTAGTGTTAGGTAGTTGTGATATAAGTAGTGTGGTGAAGTGAAGTCGTGAAGTTGTAAAGAAGTCGTGAAGTTTTAAAGAAGTCATAAAGTTGTGAAGAAGTGATGAAGTTTTAAAGAAGCCGTGAAGTTGTGAAGAAGTTATGAAGTTGTGAAGAAGTCGTGAAGTTGTGAAGTCATGAACAAGTCTGAAGTGTGTTGTGAAAGATTGGTTCATAGCTTATAGATTAGAACTTCGACATTTAGCTTAGGGGGGTGACTAAATTGATATAGCAACGTGTGTACTGTTTTCTCCGCCATAAGGGAAGTTTTTGACATAGTGAAGAAAACTCTCAAAATTAGTGCTCGGGAGTGAGATAGGGCGAAGAGTGCTTCGTGTACCGAACCACTATAAATCCAGCGTTTGTAGATTTGATTGTACTTACGTCTTATCTCTTGTCTTACTTTAATCTTCTTACTCTTATCTCTGGTCTTACTTTATATATTTACATTGTTCATATTATGCAAGCATTAAATTCACAAAAAGGTCGGTTCTATGTTTTACAAACATACATAAAACTTAAATTTAAAAAGCAATAAACTATTCAACCCCCCTTCTAGTTTTCCACAATTGGTACCAGAGCAGGTTAAAAAAGATTTTTAAAATAAATTGTATTTTAAAACTTGAATCGATCTATGGAATCGGAAAAATATTTAGAAGGGCAATCTATGCAAAGACCACCACTATTTGAAAGTGATGGATTTATTTATTGGAAAAATAGATTCGAAACTTATGTGAAGTCAAAAGATCTAGATCTTTGGCATGTTATTACCGATGGTGATTTTCCTCCCATTCAATTTAATCCCGAAACTAAAAAGGATGAAATTGTATCTTTTCACAAACAAAATGATGATCTTAAAAAGAAACTTGCTAAAAATAATGAAGCCAAAATAGTAATTTATAATGCTTTACCACGTAAAGAATATGAAAGAATTTATAATGCTTTACCATGTAAAGAATATAAAAGAATTTTTATGTGTTAAACAAGAATTTTTGTTAATCACTCATCAAGGTAATAATCAAGTCAAAGCAAATAAAATAGATCTTCTTGTTCAACAATATGAACAATTCATGATTCCGGAAGAGGATTCAATAGATAATGCCTTTTGCTAAATTTTAACACAATTTTTACTAGTCTAAAGCATCTTGATGAGGAGTTTTTATTAGCAAATGATATTGTGTAGGAAAAGTTTCTTAGGGCATGCAATCTAATGGCGCGCAAAAGTCACGGGATTGAAGATCAAAGAATCTAACAACTTTTCACTACGAAAAACGTCAAAAACAAAAGAGACAAGTGATCTATTGCCTTGAATGCTAGAAAGGAATCTAGTTTAAAATTAAAATTGATGAAGTAGTTCACCTCGATTGTGAAGATGAAGAATAAGCCATGGCCGTAATGGAACTTCAAGAATTCTTCAAAAGACAAGGACGATTTCGTAAAACACCATTTGATGAAAGAAGTTCATTCCAAAAGAAATAAGATGACAATATGTATACAAGTGGAAGAAAATGTTTCCAAGTCGTTGCGAGATCTAACATATCTCATCGGAGAATGTCCGAAACAATTAAAATATTCGCAAAATCAAAGGGGCGTTCGTGGGATGGAGGCTTGGAGTGATAGCGACGATGATGAAGAGGAGAAGACAAAGGACGTTAAGTGTCTATGTCTAAAGATTACAATGAAGGTACTTTCGAAACGTAATATTTTTGTGATGACATCATTACTAGACAAAACTTAGATATGAATTATAGTAGACTATGCAAATTGGACTTAAAAGTCATGGAAATATAAAACTCTAAACAAGCGTAAATTGAATTAGAAAATAGGTACTAGAACTAAAAATTATATTATCATAGGTTAGAAAAAGGTAGAAAATAATTGAACGAATAGTTAAATTATGTCAGATCATAAGCTTGAAAATATGGTGCATTAGACAAAGCAATATATAGGCTTGATAATTTTAATGTTAGTAGTAATCACTAAGAAAATAATAAATTCTCATAAAAGACATCGCGAGATAAATCGGATTATGTTTTAATATTTACCAAAGGAATCACCTAGCGAACAACCAAACAAACTAAAGTTTGTAAAAGCTCAAGACGGTTAGTCAAAAGAAAAATTATAGAATTTAAACCAAACAATTTCTACTTTAAATATTACTAAAAATTCCTATTGCAAGTGATGATTGAAGTAAAACGTTTTTAACAAACCCTCCCTTAAAAATCGGAGAGGATTTTCTAACGCAATGAGGTTATAACAAGTATTATAACCCTCCGAGAATGAATAAATAATCCTCTGTTCACTCGGTCTAAAACACCTCATACTAGGAGAGACAAGGTAGGGACAAAAACATTTCTAATCACATGATAAGGAACCATTCACATACACTTTGTTTCATCTCAAATCGTGGAAGTTGTTCACCATTGTATGTGCCTAAACCAATAGGCGAAACATTTACTCTGGGATACATGAATACGTTGGCGGTCCAAATGGCTAGCCAACACAATTTTGAAATGGTGTGTTATCTACAACATTCTCTTTGTCGTACGGACTAAGAATCATGACATGCTTCCTATGAACCCTTTTCATTTACCTTTGTGAAGAACATTTACGAAGGATTATTTCTCTAAGTCTAAGGTACGGTCTCACTTTTTTCATATTCCGGAGAATATAGTTTATATTGATAAAATGACTATGTGTTAACTATGTTTATGTAGTATAATTTAGTCTTTAAGATGAATGTAAGTCTCTTGAAATCCATTTGTTGGTATTTGCTGAGAGATTTGTGCCCTTATGGAACTACTCTTTTACGTAATGATTTTAGTCATTTCGTCTACAAATGGAAATCTTCTATGTCCACATTAGCAAACTCTCAGTAGATGAAGAAACGAGCAAGCTAGTGGGTAACAATGAACATAGAAGTAGGATTAGATCGCGCGCGAAGATCAATAGACACACTATGGATGAAACATATCCTTCTCCTTTCTACACTTCATACGATCGTTATCTGTTATCCATGTCATCATCGTCATCGACATCTTGCTCACATATACAGATCTTACTACGTCTATCGATATCTTCCTTCCAGTAATCACATTCAATATTGATCGTCTTGGATGTTTCTCCTTAATAATGACTTTTAACTTATTTCATCCGAGATAATTTTCTACTCAATTTAACTAGAAGTTAATTGATAAGTCCTTAATCCTCGTTATTCCTTCCTTCGATACTAAACTACTTTATTATATCATCGAGTTATCAATTTTTTTCTTACCGAAAAATTAATTAAAAATGCTTAAGTATTCCTTCTCGATTATATTAATATTATTTTACTAGTATATCTCGCCAACGTATTTCTTCGACACTTATATTTTCACAAAATTGGCCAAACAATCGAAGAAAATTTTTTTTTAGAGGCGGCCCTTACTAATTAAGGGACCGGCAGTGTAAAGTTGGTCGGCCCCTTATATTATTTAGGGGTCACGGTCCACTGGAATAAACAAACTTCCCTTTTTCATTCGAAAATAATAGACAAACACCATTTTTTTCTTCTTCCCTCTGCTGTCGAAGAACAAACCCCACCACACATATTCACCAAATCATACTAGAATCATCAATTAACCAAAATTCTCTAAGGGGCAATAACAAACAAATCAATCCTACAACATCCAATTGTATGTTTTTCATCATTGTTTTCATTTGATTTATCCTAATTTTGCTCCTAATCAAAATTGGTGTTCTTCTTCATTTTCATAACATTTTTTTTTGTCTATGATTTCCATAAACTATAATGATCTCCGTAGTCATAGGAAAACACTTACATTCATGATTGAATTGAATCATAAAAACTAAATTGTGTCATAAATTTTTGGTTCAAAAATTCATCATAAATTACTTCATATTTTTTTAACAAAGTTTTACATTGTGATTCATGCCAAATAATAGTAAAAACAACACTATTTTGTCCATCAAAAGTACATTTCTAAATGTATATTTGTTGAATCATGAAAATGTATTATAATATATAAAGGGTGATTGGCTCGTTTCTTAGGATCACTTACTAGAGTCAAAATGGGACCCACCATAATTTTGTCACTTGTCATAATAACACTTAACTAACTTGTATAAGTCATCAAGATATATAATTCATATATTATATTGATATATTTTGTGATTGGTATAAAATAAAGGGGGCGTTTGGAAAAACCCCCCCCCCCCCCCCCCCCCCCCCCCCCCCCCCCCCCCCACCCCCCCCCCCCCCCCCCCCCACCAACCACCCACCCCATTTTAACGAACTGATTTTGAATAAACAAACAATACTTAACTTTTGTCAAGTTAAAATAATAAACCGATACTCATCACATGTATTAATATTACTTGGCATTTATGTTTTGAAAAAGCTCCTAAAACTAATTTCCATGATTTAATAGGGAGTGTTTGCGTCCATCGTCTTGTTGTGAAATATATAACCTAAATATTATTCTTTGACATCTAAGATTAAGATCAAAAATAAATTAAGGAAATATCGGATCACTTTTAGGAGTTATTTTGAGGAGTCAGAAGTAATCATTGTCTCACATTGTCATTTTTCAAAAAAAGACTTGAACATTTCATATGTTGTTTATACTTTGTTTAGGTGACATAATGTCAAGAGCCACTACACCGATATTTTCCCTTACTTAAATTTATACATCCCAAAAGTATCCCAAAATCCCGGCATCTCCCATACCATTGCAAAGTCTACATATCTATTTGAAAATCGCAACAGTCACGAGGCCGTGTTGTTGATCAAGCCTACAACAATCCAACAACATCGAGTGTCTCTTCAACAAAAATTCGCTTCGATTGTCATATTTAAAATCAACGATACTTGATTGTTCGAGATTTAATTTTAGGACTCTTATAGTCAGTCACGGTTTCAAACGATGAATTATGGCTATCTTTTTATCTCCTTTATGATTCAACTTGAAGTCATAAACTCTCACTCTTGCTCAATCTCGGTCTAAATCCTCAAAATTCCTTACAACGGGTCAAGTGTTTTTAACCCAATGAGTGGGGACCTTGCTATATCTTGAGGATTCTCAAGAAACCGTGGGACCTTATCACCGTCCTTCCTCAACCGTTTGTCCATCAACTTCCTTAAAGGTCATCTTCTCTTTGACTCTACACGGCCACATGGCAATAAGAATTCAGATCTTGCGGTTACACCGCTTGCAATTCTTAATCTTTTATGCCCAGTTGCAAAAGCAACTGAATCACGGTACTTTCTACGGATCGGGGGAGACATGGCTACCTTAATAAAACATAGTATATACCATATTAAATAGGGTAGACGAAAATACGAATAAATCAAACTTTTGGAAAGTAAGAAAATATAATAGATACGTAGAAAAATACTTAAACTTTAAAATGCATCTACATGAAGGACTCATAGGTTATAGTCTAGGCCAAACCACATACTTCTCTATAACCAAAGGCTCTGATACCAATCTGTCACACCCCGCCAAGGCAGAAACACGAGGTGTAACATCATGGATATCATCATAACACAATGGTGTCAACAATAGAGAACCACTATATGCATAACTAGAAATAAAAGACACAATGTGTCATGACAATACCGAAAACAAAAGAACGACATCGTGTATTAATGAAAGGGGGTCTCATCAATACGAAGACAATGTCTCACAAACCTAATAAAATATTCAAGAATTCATGCGAACAAAGTACGAAACAAAATCAAATAGGATCTTCCAATGCAGCCTAATAGTCTCTTTAGCCACTTTTATTAACTTCAGAACTTTCATAACGCTCACCTGAAAATGATGCTTAAACGTCAACACAATGGTTGGTAAGAGTCATAGGTTTTACGACACCAATACAATTTTAAAATATATTACTGTGATTATAAAAACAAAACAAAGCATGACAGGATAATTAAGCTGGCTATTATACACGCTAACATGCATTCAACAACAATTACATTAGGACGGAACGTGTCCCCCGAACCAAACCACAAAACAATGAGGTAGGCATACCTCGCCGCTCCACTAATAGTCATAGAGAGGAATGATATTCTAAATTCTAGACTCTTGGTACCGAATCCACACAATATCACAAGGAGTTGATCACCTCCAAGGATCTTACCCACAAAGTAGGCAAAACCAATAACGGGTAGGAACGTTACCCACGATCCAAATTAAATAACACTTAGCACATAATATATAATAGCTACATAAAAGTCCATGCGTCAATCAAACCATATAATCACAGCAATTAAAACATTTCAATACATATTTTGCATCATTTCCATCCCAAGAAAACATAGTAAAAATGGGACTATGAAACTCACCTGATGCTTTGCAGCTTCCACAAACACTAGCACAAATCTAATCAATCAAAACAAACACGTGTTACACGCTACTAAGCCAAACGCTTAAGCACATGTAACAATCATATGATGGATGTATAAGGTGTTTAATTACCCTCATGCGTCACCCCGACCCCATGCCCGTCTTTAACCAATTCGTTTACACATTATTTCAAAGTCTTACAATTTACACGAAAACGTATAATTTTGACCTCACTTTACCATTTTCTAAACCATACCTACTGAGCTTTATAAATTTTACCAAAAATCACAGGTTAAGTACCATGAGTCTACTAACTCCAAGATTTTTCCACTAATTTATTTCCCTTCTTAAGTGTCCCAAATAAAATCAAACTTTTAACTACTCAGTTTCGGATCTGACCGCACACTAAAATTTTTTTACCTAAAAACCATACTTAGACTCCAAATCAGAAGCTCTACATTGGGGGATTTTTAATAGACACATAGAACTAAACTCTTGTAGATTGGATAATCCTAATTCAAATTTTAAGTGGGGTTTTTCTTACCTCGTAATCTGACCTAAATCTGACCTGTATTTACTGCTTTGACAACCTTTCTTGCAACCAACGTTTGAATGACTTCCCGACCTTAAAAACCTTTGAGGCTGGATGTTCTGGAAGCTAGACTCTCTGAGCTACGTCATAGACACCGGAAACTTGACAAAAACTATTACCATCATTGAGATATCAGCCGAACAACACAGCCCTAAATTCTGCCCTAATCTAAATTAAATTCTAACGCGAATTAAGCCTAACCAATTACACCCATAAGCTTCTAATTAAACCCTAATCGTTATAACATGATTATTATATCATTAATTACATATTTAATGAAACCCTAATTATTCACCATATTAATTATTACATGATTCAAGATTAATAATTAACAAAGATTAAGTAAAACTTACCTTAGAACTTGTTTTCTTCACAAAAGCAACGCCCTAATTTTTTTATCCTCTTTTTCTTCTTTTGTTCGTCCGATCTCACAAGGGGGAAGGGGTTAGGGATTTTATTTTGTATTTATAGGCCCCTAAATTAACTCTAGATAATTCCTAATTAGCATTTGATTCCTATTAAAATTCCTTTTTTCCTTTCTTTTCCTAAAACCGGCCGAACTCCCTTTCTTTTATTTTCTTTTCTTATTTATTTATTTATTAATTACTTAATTATTTGTATTACCTTAATTTTTTACAAAAACCTAAGCTTATTTGCGCATACCTTTTTGCTTAAACGCAATTACTAAACTTTTTAAAATAATTAACTTTTCATTTTTATTAATCCTAACATTCCAAAAATAGAAATTTTATTTCTTTCATATCCTAACTACTAAAACCTATTCTTATCCTAAATCACTAACACATAAATACGTATACGTAATATTACTTACACGATAAATCATTAGGGCGCTTAAATCACAAAAAATTATTTCCTCAAAGGCAACTTTTAATAAAATGTTTAAACTTTTTATAAACAACACAAAACATTTTTTACATTTAAAAAGAAATGTTGTATTCAAAATAAACATTTTGAATATTCAAATTTTCGAGAACTAAAACGGCTAGACAATGGTCCAGTAAACACCTCTCCTGAATAGACAAAAAAAAGAGGCGTCTGAATAGGGGCGACCCACTTAATAACAGGGCGGACCCCTTAATTATAAGAGGGCCGGTCACCCTATTTAAGGGGGCGGCCATGTACCCCGATTCCTCCCTTTTAATCCTATAAATACTAGATCTATTCCCCACAATTTTCTTACCTTTTTGCACCTCATTCTTTCTGCTAAAAACATCCCACTTATCCTCACGAAAATCCCTTTGATCCTTTAAATCATAAAAGGCTTTGTTTCCATGTGATCCAAGCTATATTCCTCAAGTGCAAGAGAATAATATTTCCAACATCAGTAAAGTAATTATTACCCATAGTGTGCATAGCATATCATGTTCAATTCATGAGCACATATTTGTAAATCAATTGTATAACTGTAGTAGTTGTGAATAGTAAGCTAGATCTTGGTGATCTTTGTAAGTATAGTTAGATCGTTGTGATCTTACCAAGTAGTGTTAGGTAGTTGTGATATAAGTAGTGTGGTGAAGTGAAGTCGTGAAGTTGTGAAGAAGTCGTAAAGTTTTAAAGAAGTCGTGAAGTTGTGAAGAAGTCGTGAAGTTTTAAAGAAGTCGTAAAGTTGTGAAGAAGTTGTGAAGTTGTGAAGAAGTCGTGAAGTTGTGAAGTCGTGAACAAGTCGTGAAGTTGTGTTGTGATAGATTGGTTCTAGCTAAGATTAGAACTCGACATTTATGCAGTGCCGTAAATTGATATAAGCACGTTTGTGTACGGTTTTCCCACCTCCATAAACGGAGTTTTTGACATAGTGAAGAAAACTCTTGAGTTTGGTGCTCGGGGAGTAGGGCGAAGAGGTGCTTCGTTACTGAACCACTATAAATCCTCGCGTTGTGGTTTGATTGTTCTTACTCTTATCTCTTGTCTTACATGTAATCATTTTCATATATTTACATTGTCATATTGTGCAAGGATTGAATTCACAAAAGTCCTATCTAAATTTTTAACAACATTCCATAAAACTAAACTTAAAAAGCGATAAACTATTCAAAACCCCCCACCCGCCCTCCCTTCGATGTTTTCCACACCTTTCATCTTTCGGGTCTTTGCTTGAGTTCTTTCATAGAACAAAGCATCACGGATCAAAGATGAGTCCTCATGAGGAGGAGGATAAATGTCGGGATGAGGGTCAACAACATATTGAAGATATAAGATGGGCCAATCGGGAGTGTACACACAAACCCCCTGACAAGGAACTCTAAGAATCTGAGCGAATTCTTTAAGAGTAAGAGTTATTTCAAAGTTTTTAATGATGAAGGCAATGGCAATAGTTCCATTTAGCTTACGAATTAGGCGAACACTTTTGTAGAATTGAAGCACAAAAATGAGACAAATTTTTTCGTTTATATTGAGAAGGTAATCAAACCCAATAGCCGCGAAAGTGGAGCGAAGGTTGGATTGATCATCAAGAAAGGTGGATTCGATAACGCGAGCCTCATGGAAGAGACAAGATACGAGTGACTTGTAGACCTCTCTTTCATGTCCGGTGAAACCTCCGGTTCAATGATACATAGGGATGTAGTAAGCGGTATCATGGTAATCAAGGTGAATGGATTTCGGCATAGTGTTCCTAAATAAAATCAAATGATAAAATAAATAAGCCCAATGTTGATTGAAAAAAAATATAGCAATGTCAAAATTTTCTTAAAGAGGGTTTTATAACCCTTCTTCGCGTGACGACAACAAATCATTTGTTTTGACGATTATTAACAATCCAAAAAATTGTTTTTCTTTACGTATTTTGATATTGGGATTTTATGCATGGGTTAATTTTCTAACAAAGAATAAGATGCAATTTCTAACTAATGTTATCTTGGATGCATAATTGTGTTAAATTCGTTGATAGATTGAACTAATAAAAAATAGGAGCCCTAAAAATTAGATTTTTCAAACTTAAGATAAACTATAAGTGTTAAACATAATCAGAACTTACAATGAGAGGATTTGATTGATTTGGAAGACGAAGAAATCGAGAAAATGATGATGGTAGTTATTGTTCGCCAATGGCGGTTTTGGAAGGAGTGTTTTTGAAATAGTAAAGAGATAAAAAAAGGGCGAATATTTTTTTTAGTTCTGTCAGATGTCTGGTTCCGCTGGTTCTATTACAGGAATAGAACCGGCTTTGATTCTTAAGAGAACTGGCTAGGGACTTAAACAGAAAATATTTTATTTTTCTGAAAATCTAATTTTATTATTATTGTTATTATATATTTTTTAAATTTCTTTTCTCTTTATTTAAGATAAGACGTGACGCCTTTTATTATTCGTTTTATATATTTGGTCAAGATGACAAGATGGAAAAAAATGATAATAGATGAGACAAATAAATAACGCAAAGAAGATTACATATATTTTGTTTCAATGTACAATACGATACAGAGAATGGGAAATACAATAGTAATATAAAAAGCCAAAATAAAGAACATGTCTCCATGCAGGAACTTGAGCATGGGATATATGAGCATTATCACAATATTATCTTAAAGGAATAAATCACATAACACATTCCCTAAATATTTCATGTACAAAACATAAGCACAATGATCACCTAAGAAGAGAATGGATAAGAGAGTGTGTACCTTTTAAATACGCAGCACGTGATCATGACTAAATAGGTTTTTTTTTAATTTAATAGAACAGAAAGTTTTTATGAATTGATCATATTAAGCCCAAAAATGTCCAAAAGGTTTTTGCAAATATAAGCACACACCATTCTCCTTATTATAATTCGGCCCATTCAAAAATTAAAAAAAATATTTTGGTCAGACCCGCGGTTTCATTACCTGAGCTTTGCAGGTTCTATTCATGACATAAACCGGTGGAACCGGCTTGTTGGACCAGAAAGAGATTTTGTCCTAGAGCGGCAGTTTCCCTTTTTCTTGATCATTCTTCAACGAGCTTATATGTAGAATATCTTAACACATATTGAGGATGGATTCGTTTAGGGTTTTAGAGAGAGAAAGAGGTGGTTGGATGAACACTTAGAGAGAGAAAACAAAGAAAGAACTATTAGATTACCAAATGAGAAAATGAAAAACCAACACCCTTTCCATATGTAGAGAGGGTATAAATACTTCTAGCTATGGCCGGCCATGGGCTTAGTCATGGGCCTTCCATGAGCCTTTGGCCCGGTTAGCTTACTAACATTACATATGATTAATCTATGAGCTACGACTAACTATATTAGAAGTGACCGATACTTTTCGTATTCCTAACAATCTCCCCCTAAGGGAGGTTACTCCAATTTAAAAAAACTTAAACATGCTTTGACTTTAGTCTTGAGCTCGTAGTCTTTAACTTCAATCATTAACTTGTAAATTGATGTAGTGATCTTTGACTTTAGGTTTTGACATGTATCTTTGCCTTGACATGAATGTGATCTTGAACTTCTTGATATCATCAACCAAGCATAATCTCTTTACATCGTTTAGTAATCTTGTCATCCTGTGAACTTGTGACTTTGGACCGACATGCTCATACCTTTCTTGATTTGATAACTTGGAAGCTTTAATGGTTTATCTTTCTTGAAGTTCTTTAACTCTAACACTTCGTCGCTTCAAGGAGGACATACGATATCAGAGTAGCAAAAGTCTTAAAACATGTACATAAGCTTTCATGATGTCATTATAAATGTCGGTCGAGTATGAGCATGTGGCTATGAATCTATGAGTCTGCTGGAACCAGGTACCTCCACGTCCAACTTTATATATATTCCTGAAATAAGATAGTTAGCAATAAAGGTGGGAGGACGGATATGGCTTTGTCATTCGCTCGAGTTTGGTTGGAGTAACCTTTGAATTCGTAAGGATTGACCTGTGATCAGGTAGATTCAATTTAAGAAGAATCTCCTTGATAGGATTTCCAGTTGTAGTATTAAATATTTCTAACACATATGTATTAGATTCATCGACTCAACATGTTCTCATTATCGGGACGTCTTAAAGCAGACAACACGATAAGAGTGAACCAGCGAGTTACTATCTCACTGATTGAAATAAAAATTAATTTAAGAAAAAATCAATCGACGTGTCACTTGCTAAAGTGTTTTTACGACACATCGAGAGTTTTAAGCATTCCAAAATTCATCAATCGTCAATTCATATACTGGAACAAGTTTGATTCATATAGAATCGCACCATCGTTTCTTTCTAGTTATCACAAGCTTGATTCATATAGAATCGCACAAGTCACCTACCAAGAGCTTGTTTGATGTTGGCTCTATAAGGATTTCCATCGTCATTGTGAATAACTTTCGTATCACTCTGATGTTATGGCAAAATCACAAGGATAATGCGTAGGACTCTTAAATCATTACTTGTTTTCATAATGTGTGAGCAACAAATACATTTAAATAGTATCCTAATGAGATTTATGGATGATCTCTTGGCTCTAGACTCAATAGTGCACTTTGGTTTTAGTGATCGGAGGCTGGAGCTGACTGCCACCTTTTCAATACCAACTAGCTCAGAGTGAGAAAGTCGATAGAAATGTGTGTAATCTCTGTGAGAAATGAAACAAGAGTCTGTTGAGAGACCTTAAGTGGCTAGGGAGGGTTCTGCAAAGCGTTACTGGGTCCATGACTATCTTCAATACCAGACAACATCTTAGTGTTTTTGATAATATATGTATTGACCCGGTTTCTGCCTAAGTGTATGGAGGGCTTCTTTCTTTTCACCCTTTATCCTTATAATTCTTTTTCATTCTTCAACCCCTTTAGTGCTTACCGAGACTTCATGACTAGTACCTTGTAGGGTTTATTCTAGTACTAGCTCAATCTTATTCTGCACTATTCCCTCAATCTTACTTTACTTGTTTTTTCATACCTAAGGACTTCAACACTATCTAGTGGAATAACCCTGGGTAGATCCCTCCGATTCTGGCTGGATCATGGGAATGAATACCTAAACTTAACCACCTTATAACTCCAATACAGTAATTTAAATGGTTGGTCTTTGGTACTTCCACATTTCAGCCAATCACATCACCATTTGCTCCCTCTTCATATGTGCATCGATTAATCGAAAGAGTTTAGCACATATATGGGTTAGCGTACACTTGAGATCTTAAAAATCACATTATTAGCCATATATTTTAATCATATTTTCTCCCCTTATCAAAAATGTTAAATCTTTTAATATTTTGGATATTAATTGATTTAAAATATATATGCATTCAGGGAGAAAAATGTTTTGATTATTAGCAAGCCATATTAGGAACATTTTAATGCTCCCCCTCAATGTTTGAGGGTATATAAGATAGTGTTGAGTACAATAATTTGAAATTTTTTGAATTTACTAAGAAATTCTAGAAAATTTTATACTCGAGCACTCCTTATTATCACCATTAAGTCTACACTACATATATACATATTCACAAGTTTATGATATACAAAATGACCTTATAGAGACGAACATAATATGACAAAGTCATATTGTTCGCTGAAGACGTCTGAGGTCAGTTCCGTAGTGTCTCCCACCAACAAACTTTTCTAAGATCCTCATCATCCTTCTCTCCTTTAGCAGCTTGTTAATCGCCTTAATCATGATCTGAGCTCTTTTCTTTTCCAAGGAACTCCATCTTTTCTTTGGCAGGTACTCCATGTGGATATTCTTTGTAATGTCTTTAAGCGAAGTTAGAAGCCTTGTTAATGTGCCATCACTGAACTTGTAAAGTTCATCTAACCGCATCAACCTATTTCTCTCTTGGTTTTTGACATAAATGAATCCTTGAGGGTCTTGATATAGAGTGTATGGGTTCCTTTTTCTAAGGCCAAGTCTAGTAGTTTCAGGCTTGGTGATGTTGATCTTCTTCTGGTAACTTTTAACTCCGAGTTGAAGATCTTTGACTCGCTTCTGAATAACCAAGCTTCTGGTGAACATTCTCAATGCTATTGCAAAGTCAGAAACATCATCGCCCGAGAGATTTGTGAGCCAGTTCCGAACAACAAGGAGTAGCATGTACTCAATGTCTTCGATACGAAGACGTGGAAAGTTGCCTTCTTTGAATGTGCAAAGGTTATTATTGGCTCTTCTTACTACAATCTATTTCAGATACCCATACCCATGTTCCTCATTACCTTGACCCGAGTCACTGCCAGAATACGTTTAGTAGAATACACATCATGAGCAGATTGCAGACCCCGTGCATATCCATAGAAGGTCTTACGTTGTTCTCTCCAATGTGAGATTCCTCATAACGCATGTTTATCATAGGCAACTTTAATAGGACTCCATATATTTAGAACCATGTCTTTAATGCCTGAAAGATCATATTAAGCAGCCTTTGTCTTTATGATAGAAGTCGTATAGGTCATTGTCGAAACTCCTCCTTGTAGATACTTGAGATCATTGTTGAAGAAGTAGTCAACTGGTACTTTTTGACGATTTCCACTCATAACTAAAGGAAGGGGTTTGGTAAGATCAAATGGATAGTCATCGCCTTCTGGATTCTCCCAATCAAGTTTTTCTAAAAGAGCCCCTTGTAACATTCTTCAATGTTATATTCCAGCTCAGTATAATTGGTACGTGTGCCTTTGAGAAGTCTAAATGCTGGTCCTAACAGGGTTTCTTAAGTCAGATTGGTGATTTTTAGGCCATTCATGATATATGCAGAGAAGTCAATAGGAGTGCTCATTAATTCATCAAAGGACTTTAAAGATTTATTAGTAGAAGCTGCGAGAGTCATCAACCAGCTTTGAGTTAGTCCTTGTTGTGGAGTCTTGCCTTTATTCAAATTAGGATCAGTAGATTCTTGAGGTTGTTTAGGTTTGGTAAACCAGTCACGTTTAGATGCAACTTTTTTTGTGGGTTCTTCATCATCATTACCCAGATTCCCTTCTTGATCTCGTGGCATATCAGAATCTGCAACCTCAAACTTTGGTTCCTCTTCTTGAACAGACTTACCAAAAGATTTTGGTTGAGACTTGGTGCCTTTGGATGAGCCAGACTTTGATTCTTTTGTTTTCGGACCTTTGGTTGGTTTTGCATCCTTGCTTGTCTTCCTCTTCTTCAACCCTCGGTGTGATCCAGCGGAGGGGTCTTCATCTTTAACTTTGTCTTTTTGGCTTCTCTTCAAAGAATACACTTTACCATAAGTGGAGAAGAGAGTCTTGTCGAGATCATAAGATTTTATCAATCCTTCATAGCATTCTTTGTATTCAAGAGATGCCATATATGATTCACTTTTATCCATTATGTCAATAAGAATCTTTTTTAACTCAAATTTTGTAAGCGTTATAGCAGCCTCATATGAAGATTATGGTTGAGAAGACTCCTTGGCCAGAACAGTCTCTTCAAGTGACTATGTAACCATCTTTTGGATCACCATGGAGGCAAAGTTAGATACTTCCTTTGGCAAAATATGTGGAAGTTAAATCTTGACTTTCTTGGTAGTCTTAGAAGTAATGGATGCCGAAAGGTAGGTCATGAACTCGTCTATGGTGGCTCTGAGTCTTGCATCTAGATGATCATCTACTAGAGCAGTCACTTGAGTTTTAAGAGGATCGTGCTTTTGAGTTCAAAAACGTCTTTCTCCAAAGCTGAGACTCTGTTGTTGAATTGAAAGACGGATGCAAAATCAGGAAGTGCGTATTGAGGATTTTTTGCTTTAGTTGTTGGTGGTGGTGTGGGTGTTGATGGTAGTGGTGGAGGAGTAAAGGATTGTAATGATTGTGGGATGACGGTGGAGCATACTGCTGAAGTATCAGTGATAACTGAGATATGTATAGTAAGGAGTGTGGGAGTTTGCTTCCTTGGTACTTCATGATGGACGTGAACATCCATTGGAAAAATAATTTCTGCATCTGTATGGGGAATATCTGAAAAGTTTAAGATCTTAGCTGCCAAGTCAGACGAGTGAGAAAAGCTGGTAACTGGGACTTCAGTCTTCTATGGAACAGTAGAAAGTGTCACATGAGCATCTTCTATGATTTGTAAGATCTTCATATTTTCATTCCCTTGTTGAACGTTAGTCAATGCAGCATCGGTACCCTCCTCTTGAACAAACTCTTTTTCAGGTCATCAACTTATAACCACCACCCCCCCCACCCCCCCCCATTTGACAAATATTAGCAGCGGGAAGGGAAGATAATATGGGGTTATTACTTCATAGTACAACAGTCAAAATCATAGAAAACGACTCATAAAGAGACATTTTAGGGAAAAATTTTGTTTCATTCATTTATTCATCAGATGGGGTTTTTACAAAAAAAAAAGAGATCCCAAATCTAGAAAACATAAAGTTTGAATGATACAGTTTGCCAATCTTCAAGTCAGTGCCACTTCTGTGCCATATATTGCTCAATTACATGAAGATAAACAGCTAAAGATTCAACACAATGGTTGTGTGGAAATTCATTGGTTTTATAAAATGTTTGAATATAAGTCTTAATAACAGTTGGGTTACGTCTGTTATACACCATAATAGTCATAATTGCAAATGTAGATACCAATTATCATGAAACAGTATTATTGCCCTAAGCTCATGACACCGAAGACTTAAGATAATCAATAATCACAAGTAGTTGCCCCAACAGGTGCCTTTGCCAAACACCCGCATAGTTTATTCAAATGAAGTGCGTTTGGTTACCAAAAGTACAGGTATACCAACGGGGGAGTTCCGTCCCAATTGATCCTTAACAGCATTCGCGCTTACTCGTATGAGTAATTAACGGTTCCATGTTGTGGGGTCTTAATGGCAAAGTATTGGGGACTTAGGCAATAATGCATCCAAGATAACCCATTTAGTTGGAAAAACTCTTGTATTCATTGGTTTATAGCATGTCATCCCTCGCGGGTTTTTAAAAATTTTCAAAGGATTAAAATGCTGAGGGCTATGAACTCACCTTAACAGGGAAATCTGATTGATCGGCATAAGTTATCATGTTGAAAGTAACGGTTGTCACGCAACATGGGTATACATGTCAAGTCTTAGTGTGATGTTTATGTTTTCAAAAACTTCATAAAGGTTTAAACGTAATTAATTTGATTTATTAATTTATTGGAAATATTGTTTCACTGTTTCGGGCCTATCATAATCCCAGAGGCTTGTAGTATCGTTTGAGGAGTCAGGCACTTTAAATTGTAAACCCAGCAAACTCGTCAAAACAAATACCCAAATGGAACCCCTCACATGAAATTCCCTAGTAACGTGATACGATAAGATTTTAAGTTTCTTCAAAAGCTAGTCGATGATAAATTATGTTATATACGTAAATTGATTTATAACGCGTCGATCGTGATTAATAACGATAAATGCTGTAGGGTTTTATAAAATCGAGTCTATATAATATTATTATATATTTTTATAAGCTATATAAAAATATTATATTTCATATTTTTAAGTTTGCAAAAATGGCAATATATACCCTTAATTTATAAACTTTTACAAATTTAGTCCTTTATATATAAAGTATATGTAATTTAAACCTTTAACTTTAGAACTTGGCAAAACAGCATATCAGTTATATCCTTGGAATAAATGACATTTTAAGCCCCTCTAGTTATAAATTTCAGAAAGTTACGATATATACCCCTATGCATGGAAAATGTATCGTTTTTAGTTACAAATTTTTGATTTAGAAATCAATTTTGCAGGTTATAGCTTATTAGAATTATAAAAAATGAGATGTTCTAACGTAACAAAAGTTTAGAAAAAGGATTCGTTAGCTAGAAAATCAAAACGGTTCGTTTTTAGGGTTTTAACCAAAAAACGCTTTTGGGTTTGAGGATCAAGGTTGAAAAAAATGGGACTTACACGTTGTTATAACCAAGCTAGATTAAGAGTTCATAAAAACAGATCCATGAGCTTATTGAAAAGGTGAGAATTACAAACTTAGAAAAAAAGGTAGAATATGGGATTTGGGTTCGAACGCCTTGAAAATAACTCAAGACCTGCTTTTCTCTTGATCTTGGCTTATAGGGCTGACGTTCTTTCTTCCTTTGTTCTTCTTTGATCTTGTTAAGACTTCATTTGTATGTTTGTTTAATTTTTGAGGTCGTTTTTGAATGGGGTGGGAGTTTCGGCTTTTATAGGGTTCGAAACCCCTTGGTGCCCAAGAATACTTAGAGTAATGGCCAAGGTCTTGTAGGTAGTGACTAATTGCAGTTTATTGGGTCGAGTTGAAGGGCTAGGATACGTAGTAATAGAGGTGGGAGACTTGTGGAGTACTATGGCTAGATAGATGGGGTAATGGAGGTGCTTTTCGTTTGCTTGGTGGGCTAAGGGAGGTGATGGATGGTGCTTTGTAAGGTGGTATGGTGGCTTACTAGTGACTTGGTTGGTGATGTAATAGTGGTAGCGCTTAAGGTGATTGTTTTGGTTTAAAATGGGTTAAAAATGAAATAAGGAGGTGTCGGGTTGGTTTTTGTTTCGGTTTAGGGTTTTTGGTTTTAAATTCGGAGACTCTGTTGTTGAATTGAAAAACAGATGCAAAATCAGGAAGTGCAGATTGAGGATTTATTGCTTCAGTTGTTGGTGGTGGTGTGGGGGCTTATAGTAGTGGTAGAGGAGTGAAGGATTGTAATGATTGTGGAATGTTTGTGATGTATACCGGCGAAGATTCAGTGATAATTGAAATAGGTACTACAAGGAGTGTGGGTGTTTGACCGCTTGGTACTTCATGATGGACAGGAACATCCATTGGAGAAACAATCTCAGCCTCTGTAGTGGGAATATCTGCGAAATTTAAGAATTTAGCTGCCAAGTCAGATGAATGAGAAGAGCTAGTAACTGGAACTTCAGTCTTCTTATCAATAGTAGAAATTGTCATATGAGCATCGTCTATGACTTGATCGGGTGTGATCTCTAGATTTTCATCCCCTTGTTGAATGTTAGTCAATTCAGCATCGGTACCCTCCTTTTGAACCATCTCATCATCAGCTTGAACTGGTTTATTCAGCCGTATATCCACATCATCATATAGCTGACTGGTAGTATAATCCATCTCTTCATCCTCATCACCTTCAGCATTGTCATCAACATTGGTTTTATCTTCATCATCAGTAGGAGAATAGTATGATGGGGTTCTAACATACTCGTCCTCCTTTTCTTCTTCATCATCTTCTACCTCTTCTTCATTCTCCTGATGATCATATTCGGAACCCGATTCATTTTCATCGGTTTCATGCTCAGAATCCGACCCATTTTCATTGTTAGATTGGGTATTTTCATCATCACTGTCATACTCTTCATCACTACTGTCACTTTCTGAGTTATTATCATTATTGTTGTCATCTTCATCATTTCCCTAAGATTCAGCTTCACTTTCAGATGATTCTTCTTCAGTCACATCGGGAACCCCTGGTTTAGCACCAGTTCCTTCACTTATGATAGAAGGTTTGATCTTTACAGCACCAGAACCACTTGGATAAGTCTTGTGAAAGTCCCTCAAACTCTTCTTTCGAACTTCTTCAAACTAAGCATCTTCAGTTAATGCTACTTCAGATAGCAACTCAATTCCTTTTCCTCTAGAAACATCTACCTTTTCCTTCCTTTTTGATGATGACTCTACAGGAGTATCTCTTATAACCACTCCTGAAGTCTGTTTTCTTGTAGTCTTCTTGGCAGGAACCTTTTTCTTTGCAGATTTAGGTTCTTTATCCACAGGGACTTGATTCAGATTAAGGTCCTTCTTAGATGGAGAAGCTTTCTTGAATTTCCTTTCAATCTTGGGAGGTGTAGCTCCTGTAGCAAAACCAAGGTAAGTCTTGTAAGTTTTAGATTCCTTCATCTCAGGACTGGTTAATGATTCAGGAATTATAGCACCATAAATTTGAGTTGCTTCTTTTGTAGAGACAAATTTTAAAGTGTTTATTAGATAGTCATCCTTAGAGGTGTGCATCCCAATCTTGTTTCTCCGGGAGACTGTCTTATCTTGAGTAAGGAAGTAGTGAATGATAACTTTGGTGAATCGAGGGTAGTATATCTTCTTTTGCTTTTTATAGGCTCTGTTATCAATCTTGTAAATGAAATCTTCACAAAGTAGTTCAACATAGTCTACATTCTTCTGATGGTACATACCCAAAGGATTTGTGCTCTGGAGAGACGAAGCTTGTCAAGACCAATTGTCTTTCCAGATAAACTTCTGTTAATGAGAGCAGCAAAAGTTATCCAAGGTTGATGCATCTGATCAACAATAACATCATTGAGTGAATTGATTTCCCCAGAGTGACCAAGTTCTCTTAAGAAAGACACAATCTCTTCATCAGTAGGAAGTGCATCAAAGTCTTGACCATGTACTCTAGGGCAGATCTTAAAGATATCTTTGAAGATTTACAAAGTAAGTTTGAATCTCTTCCTTTTGTCTATTTTGAATTTGTAGAAAGTGTCATGCTTGTAAACAGAATCCCAGAATTGGTGCATGTAAACTTCTGGAACATATACATTGATGAGAAATGCATAGTAGCATGAAGTGAGAGCAAAAGCATCCAGAACGACTTGAAATGTGGGTTCTCTTTGTATCTTTCTAGGATTGAGTCTTCCATTGCATTTTCTAATCTCACGTGTTTTCTCCTTGGGAACAAGTTAAAGATCAAGTTTGGCTTGTTGAGCAGTAATAGAAGACATGAGTCTGCTAAGATTTGTTACATACAGTTCATATACAAGCAAATTTATATATCACTGAAAGACAATCTAGATCATGACGAATGATTATAGATGCAAGACTGATTTACACTAGGAATTATGTACACAGTTACTAGGCAAAATATTGACACACATGAGACCATGAGAAACACATAATCATACAACACACTAACTATAGGCAATTTATAGAAACCAAGGCAATCACTGAAGATTTCTAAGGAAAACAAGACCTAAATTAATCACTAAGTGATAAGTTAAGGTTTAATTATACTTAGATTAGATTACGAGATTAGACTACAAAGTTTACGAGATTAGATCTTCTAGAAATAATCATGTATAGTTCTCCTTAAGTATGTGTATAATTCGCCTGTGTGAAACATATATGTATAGTTTGCCTGAGCTACTCCTATGTATAGTTCGCCTACATTAAATTCGTGTGTATAGTTCACCTGTGTTAAAGATGAACGTATAGTTCGCCTATGTAAATGTGTATAGTTCACTTGTATTAACCTAAGCATATAGTTCGCCTATGTAAATGTATAATTCGCCTACACAATAGACGTATGGTTCGCCTGTGTGTATTGTTCGCCTAGAGGAAATATACACAACTATTTTTCACATTATTTCAAACAACTAAAACCATTTATTCATGACCATATAGCATCTAGGAATCAGTTTAACACATTTAATCCATGAATTAACCACAAAAATCTTGCCTTTTGACTTCTTCGACACATATGAACACGAAAACCCAAGTTCTTCAAGATTTTAACATATTAGCATGTTTAAGAACACTCAAATACACACAAACAATCATTTTAGCAGTTCTAAATCCAAACCCATGAACTTTTACAAGTTCTTGACCATTTTCCATTAGATCGACATCAAGAATCAACCAAAACGTATGAATACGTTATCCCCATTAAAAATTGTTATAGGTACATCATCTAGACCCCTATAGGACTAAAACCCCTCAATCAGTTTAAGATTTCATACACTTTTTAAGGTGACAAAATTTCAATCAATTTTTAGGCTTTTTCAAGTGAAATTCCAACATTAGGTCTGATTTATGGAGGTTTTAACATAGAAACAAGTGTACCTTTTGATTATAACGAAGATAGAGCGAGTTCTTGAAATCTTAAAGTTCAACAATAGAGGTGTAAGGTTTTTGTGTGTGTGACGAGTGTGGGAAAGATGGCAAGGGGTGTTTATGTTTAAATCTTTTAGGTTTTGGCATAAATGCCCCCCCTAAGGTTTACTAGAGCTTCCATTTTTCTAATAAACTTTACTTAAGGTTTAATTAAGTTTCCCAAATGGCCAAACTAATCCCTAAGGTTTATTTATCAAGAATGAGTCTCACATTTTACCATAATACCCATTAAAGAATTAAACATATAACCAATAAAGCCCGATTGAGTTAAAATTAATTAACTCCCCTTTAAATATTTATCCGATATGTTTAAAATATTTTTTCGATTCTCACATAATTAATTATGAAGAAGATATTTGACATTTTTCCCCCTCAAACAATGACCCGTTTTCTATTTAAAGAGTTGTAGTTGTTGTTTGAATGGTCAAATGTCTTTGAAAATGATTTATCTGATTAATTTCTGATTTCAAAAAATTTAATTCTTAAAATCAATACCCAAGAAATAAGATTTCTCTTATTTTAATCACATAAGCGCACTAACACGTACACTTATGGAATATAGGAAGCACGAGTTGTGATGCAAAGTAATCACAAGCCTTTGAATGAATATGAAGTCATTCATTCCTGAGAAAAATTAATTTCCCGTTGTGAGGTCAAGTTTTCTTTTTGAAATACTTGCCTTTAAGATGATGACCGGGTTGCTATCCAAAATAATAGCAATCCATATGACATGTTTTCTATTAGAACTTTATTTACAGCTTTGTGCCATTATTGAATGACATTTCTGAAGCCGTAAATATTATCGATGCTAGAAAGCATGTCATAAAAACATATTTTTGCATTTTTTATAATTTTTTGATTTTTTTATTTCTTTTTTGAAAAAATTTATAAAATGAAAATTCTTTTTGGATTTTTTATGTTTTCATATATACATATATACAGGATATGAGTTACCACCATCACTCGTCCGTTTCCTCTGCCAGACGTTTCAACGTTTCCAGAGACATGCTTCTCATACCTAGCTTTTCGATTAAGAAGATAAATCTATCTCGTGGCAAAGGTTTGGTGAAGATGTCAGCCAATTGGTATTCAGTCCGGACAAAGTATAGCTCCACGATTTCATTCTCCACTTTCTCCGTTATAAAATGGTAGCGAACATCGATGTGCTTGGCTCATGAGTGTTGAACATTGTTGCAGCATAAAGCAATCGCACTCTTGTTATCACAATACAGAGGAATCTTATTGAATTGAAAGACATAATCTGTTAGTTGTGAACGCATCCATAGGATTTGAGCACAACACCCAGATAAGGCAATATATTCAGCCTATGTACTCGAGATGGCAGTGCTCTTTTGCTTCTTGGACGACCAGCTAACAAGTTTATCACCTAAGAATTGAGCGCTTCCCGACGTACTACGTCTAGTGTACTGACACACCGCGTGATCGGCATCTACATAAGCTGTGAATGACATATCAGTATCCTTCAAGTACCATAGACCCATGTTAATGGTTCTATTAAGGTATCAAAAGATCCGTTTCATGGCTTGTAAGTGCTTTTTGGTAGGCTTAGCCTGATACCGGGCACATAAGTAGACAACATGGTTAAGGTCAGGTCTACTGGATGTAAGATACATTAAGGATCTAATCACGCCACAATAAAGTGTAGCATCAACTTGTTTCCCCTGTAGATCTTCATCTAGTTTCTTGTTTTCAATCATGGGTGTGTCGATAGAATCAGTAGAATGCAAACCATATTTTTTAACAATTTCAGAAGCATA